>JAUJYR010000025.1:0-15356 GCA_033995805.1 Hermannia gibba
CATTACAAGATTAAGAAATCCAATTTTGCATCAAAAGAAAACACCTAGCATTACAGCTGAAATTATAGCTAAAAATCAGTTTTAAAGTGTATTGTTTATATTATTATCATTGACATTTTATTAGATCTAAATTAGCATGAAATCTCTAAAATTGAAATCAGCATTCTATATAAACTTAAATTTTCAGTAGTCATTAGTGCAAATCAGAAAGGGGCAACTAATATGGTTAATTTAGCGGATAATTATGTTCATACTTCTGATTAACAATGTTAAGATATTATGATTACTTATATCTTGATATATTTATAGCATTTACTAGTCAAACTACAGGGAGCTCTAATATGGCCAATTAGATTTTGTATCTTCTAGTATTTATGTTAATTAAACTTGTAATTATCGATTTTTAACGATAAAATAATTAAAAACATAATTATTTGTGGCAATTATATGCAATTTCATATTAATTTTACAAGATCATAACAATTTTCATATAGTTAATTTGCCATTAAATTGCAAAATCATTGTATAGAATAGTTAATCAGTTAAATTTAAATAAAATTAACTTGTACATTTATTGAATTTAATTGATTTTTATAGGAAATTATTTCGACAAATTTATCGAAATGAGTGAATTAAAAAAAACCATTAGCTTTGACTTTCATCAAACCTCAAAATAACAGATTGATATAGATTTTCAAACAAACATTTGAATGCAATGAAAAGCAATAGAGTTCAGAATAATTTCCTGATGTTCTGGTCGTAAACATTTTCCTGCAATCATTTCAAATATATAAAGATGTGGTTAAGAGAAATTATAAACATTAGAAAAGTTTGTGATGATTGAAAAGTTGGTTGGAGTGAAGAGGAAGTGCACAGTTGATGGTAAAGTGGAGTGAATGAGACTAATTTCCTCCGCGCGATTTTGTCATCGCAAAGAGGCGGAGACCAGCCATTCATCAATCACAGTTAGCGAGTAAAAAATCGATCCAATTCTGTGCATAAAATATGCAGTTATACGCCCTTTGGGTTTCTGTTTGTCCAAACAATATATACTGAATGCTTAGTATTTTAGTGAAAAAAGGAAAACACATATCTATTTTAGTATAACATTTAAAGCTAAATAATGGATTTAGTATTAATGCTTTCTCAAATTATACCTGAGTTAAGCTAAACGTAACTGTTAGGCAAAAATCCCACCTCTTATTAGTGGATGTTTTGAACAAATGCAATGCTCTGTATTTGTAGAGATACTGGATTGGAATCAGTTATGAGATGGGGGTATACAGTATACTGTGTAACTCTTTTGTCCTCATGTGTACAACTAGTGAGAGGATGTGGCGACTAATCTGATGACTAACCCCGCATCTAATGCATAGTTGGCGGAGTCCTCCACTCAAAGCTATGCAATCACGTGAATTATTGGATACGAATAAAGCATTGAAAACTTGTACTTATATTCTGTTTTGGCCACTGCTCTGTCATAAAAATGTCTCATTCGGAAGCGGAATTGACATTTTGACACTTGTATGACAACGTGAAGCAGTGTTATTGTGGTAGTGTTACATTAATACAACTAACATAACTATACTCAATACACGTGCAGTAGTTGAGAGAGTGAACACAAAGAGTAAGTCATAGAAACAGTGAAACAGAGTTAGCCTGACTTGAGAAAGACACTAATCTCAAACTTGCTTATCAATTCCCTCCTACTTTTTGCTAATATATGAATTCACTAGTTTGACAACTTTATTAATGTCATCAGTCATTTATTATATAATTGAATCACTAGTGTTTAACTAAAATACTTGTATAACTAATATTAACGCTGTTTTTGTCAACTTAATACTTCACTCAAAAAGCAATGTCATACTCGAGTTTTGCAGGATATCATTGTCATTCAGCACAACTGTCAAGTCAGGTAAGGCTTTAAATTTAATTTTATTTACAACTTTCTAATCAAATGAATATATATGTAAATTGATTTATAATGTAAATTGCATTCTCGATTAGGAGTTCAATAGCGAAAGCAATAGATTCTGTATTGAGAAACAAATAATTGTGCTAAAGCTATGCCATGTCTTTATTCATTCTGATATAGTCTTATTCAAAGAGAATCCAATCATTGATGCGAATCCCTTTGTGACTATTAACTAGCTTTGAATCATGTATTTGGTTCATTCATCATACTTCACATTCAACAAACAAAATAGAGTTTAGGTCAAAGGGGAAACACAATAGTCAATTGTTTATCAATGCAAAAGCTTTTCATGCATTTGCATATAAGCGTAGATTTTTCGCTGAATTAAAGTTAAGCATAATATTGAATTCAAAAGCTAAACAAGAATAACCGATTCATAATATTCGCGTCAGTTTTTAAATTGGTTTGGGGTTCGGGCGGATCTCTATTTGCATTTGATTTTCAGTGATATTTAATAGCTTGAGCTCTAAATAAGTAGCAGATGTGCATTTCACCAGACATTCAAATCAATTTGAATTATTGGATCATTACTATGATAACATTGTGGTGATAATTGTATTCACTATACTTTATATTTGCTTAACCATAGCTCTCCTTAATGACAACAAATCCTAATAATTCAGTAAATGATACCCAAACTTGTTGTACGACAAGTGTAACAGACAATCGTTCGAACGCTTCGATTTCAACTAATAATACAAATATGAATATTAGTGTTAACGATGAAAACAATTTGCAGAATGCAATATCAAATACATCATTATCATCATCCTCTTCATCATCTGTCTGTGCGCTCACATCTCCTTATGAATCAAGAATTATATCAAGTTATCCAAGACTTGGGGGTCTTTATGGTTCTTCATATCCCGACCAAAACTCTTTTTATCCTTCAGGAGCTAATCCTTTCTACTCATCATTTGTAAGTTGAGAATCCATTCAGTTAAGTGATAATTATCTAAAAGTAATTTTCTCTCAAAGAGTCATCCGTATGACTTGAAAGACCCAAATGGTAATGGTTGGACACCATTACCACAGACCACTTGCTATCCTTATGACCCGACATTGTACAGCCCGTACGGGGAAAGGTATAATTCTATGGATAGCGCGGCGCGACGTAAGAACGCAACACGTGAGACCACTAATACATTGAAAGCATGGCTTTATGAACATAGAAAAAATCCGTATCCAACCAAAGGAGAAAAAATAATGCTCGCAATAATCACAAAAATGACATTAACTCAAGTATGAGATATCAATCAACTTTGTCACCCATTATACCTCTGTATTTTTGCTCAATTCATGGAATCATTACTAATCGACTTTAGGTCTCGACATGGTTTGCAAACGCCAGACGAAGGCTTAAGAAGGAAAACAAAATGACCTGGGAGCCTAGGAATAAAAGCAGTGATGCAAATGACTCGGATGATAAGGAGTCGTGTAAAGACACTGACGATAATTCATCATCAATTATAAATGATAACCAGTGTCTCAATGGTGGCAACAAATTGTCTGTTAAAAAAGAAGCGGATTCTATCAGTGAAAAATCAACAACAATTAATGAAATCAACGCGCACAACACTAATACTGGTAAGTATTATGAATAGACTTATTTATCAATTCATTTATCATTTATGCCTGGATTATGGGAATTAAATTCACTTAACTATTTTTGTAAGGAATGTCCTTTTAGTTATGTTTAATTTAATAGTTCAATTCCTTTTATAAGAATAATTATCTTAAAGTTCGTGTTATTATTCATTAATAATTGTGATTCTAAATGATTATATAAATGATATAATCATAACTTATGTTTGAAATCAAAAATGAAACTCTAGCTGGAAAGCATGCAATTCTCATGATAGGTAGAAAATAAATTTTAAAATTTATTATAAACAAGTATATATACGAGTACTTGATTCTATCAAAACACACTCCAGAGATGCACAGTTGAGAAAAATGCAATCTATTTGTATAACAAGAAATGCTTTGAATTTTTCTCCAGAGTCACAATGTTTTAGAAAACATATAATTATTGGTTGAGAATAAGTATAGTAAAGAGGTTTTTTGTTCATTGTTTTAATAAATAGATTCCATTTGGTGTCTCTAAACAAGTAACATATTGTAATAGAGAAATGCAGATTTACTGTTAAGAGTTATATATATTCTCTTATGTCTGTTTCATTAGTTAGAATTTAAATGATATAAAGCTAAATGCATAAAAGGGAAGAGAAATCAAATTTATAGTGTTATAGTGTTAGGGTTTACCGAAACCATTTATTCTAATTACTGAAACTCTCGTGATTTCAAAACGCGACTGCACTTTAACACAAGAGTGAATAGACATTAGGCTGAATGTAAAGAAACCATTAGTTTTTTGTTGGGAGAATGCACTCAACGACTATATCAATGTCTATAAATGAGCTCAACTAATGTACCGATACATTAGTAATGCTAAATTCTTAAACAGATTCTGCCTCATTCCAAACGAAAGACACTATTGTAGAAAAGAATCATCATTCTGGTCATCTTCATAATGGACATGAGACTAAACCTATTCTATCGCATCAAATAAATAACAATTCAAGATCTCATTTAGTTTCAAGTCATCATATTATTAAACAGGACTCACCAGCAAATATGTTGGAAAATGTTAATAACATTGACAGCATTGGACAGAGGTATAGTGAATTAGTTTAGAAATAATGGTAGCAAAAGTAGTATTAATACCAATAATACAACTGTGAACAGCAGATCTATAAGCCTTATCTTATCTCCTTCTCAATTATCTAATTTGACTCTATTCTGATACTGATTCAGACCAAAGATATGGTCTTTGGCACAGACGGCCACTTCTGAAAGCCCACCATATAGTGGGAAAATACCATCAGTCATCTCTTCAGAATGGGCCACAGCTTTGCCTCCGGGCCCGGATGGTCTCCAATCGTTATCAGATTACCAGCGCGAATGTCCACAGGGGTCACGTCTCTCAACAAGTAATTTAAGAAAGTGTCCCCCGAACTGGTCTGATGAACACTGCTCTAATAACTTGGGATCAGCCAGACCTACATCAATGCAATTATTTACGTCCGATCCTATTATAGGAACACAGAATTATTTCAATTCTCATTCAACTAAACCAACTACTAGTGGGTATAGTCATCCACACCATCACACATTCACACCACCGATACCTCATTTAGTTCATGCAAATACTGATACATTTTCTTCTGCATATAATGTCTCCACTAATGGGATACGACCTATCATTGACACACAAAATTGCCATAATTTGATGTCAGATATCAATGAAAATCGAATCTCTAATGGCTCGATATCTAAATCAAATACATTTCTCTGCAAAGTGTTTCCGGAATATATATCTTCCGGACCCGACGCTCTTTCACTCAATGACAACAATAGTGACAGAGGAGGCTCGACATTGAGTATTGAAGACTCTTCAATGTCATCCTCGTCTTCACCAAATCTAGACTCAGTTAATAATGTCAAACATATTAACGGATCAAATTCTATGGGATTTTCAGCATTTAGGCCTATGTTGAAAAGGTAATAACTATTTTTGACTTTTAATGTTAAAACTAAAATGTTGTGCTTAGTTTCAACTTGAGATATATCTACAGCTCAAGAATTCATTAAGTAGTTCAATCAATTTTGTTTAAAATGAAAAACATTTTCCTTATTAAAAAAAAGTTAACTGTGTAAAATAAGCTGTATTTCATTATGTTTGATACTTGAGTTTCCAATAATTTATGTAACTTATATGTTTTGAAAATAATTATAGATATTTTGTAAATATTAATTGCTTTCTCTTAAAAATATTCTTATTGTATAGACATGTAAATCAAGTTTTTATTAAGACATTTATTTATTAATAGAATTAAGATTAACTGTATTGAAAATATTCTCAATTATTAAAACTTAATTTAGAGATAAAGTTGAATTCTTATTGAATTTTTTTTATTAACTTTTATCTCTATTTTTCAAATAAAGACTTGATATAAGTTTTCTCAATCATTTCGAGTCGAAATCTTTATTTACAAATAATTTCTATCAAAACTCTGAACGTAGTAGAGATTGAGTTTCAATGTTAGAGATTTACTTTATTGTTAATATTGTGAGGGGATTATGCTTTTACGTTTGAGTTGTATGGTATGTAAATATAGACATACTTTATCCAATGAAGCATCAAATTCAATGCAATATCATGCAAATTAAGTGTTGTTAAGAGAATTGGAACAAAGTTTTGTTTAGCAAAGGAAATTACACAACTTCTGTTTAACAATATACAATGTATTAACTATATGAACAATATGCTTCAATTATTACAATGGTATATTTGAAAATTTTTTAGATAGAATAAAATGATAGATAAAATCAAATGCTTGAAATCAAACCACTTGTTCTGCATATATATGTGTGAATAGAAAAACATAATAGTTTGAAGCTCACATTCATCATGAATGCATCATTTCTCAGCTAATATCCTAAATATTAATATTGAATATGATGCCAATCTATTTTTCCATGAAAACGATTGTGCCTTTCATTCACAGATGTTCTTTGAGAAAAAAATTGCGATATATATTATATATATATTCGACTTTAGATAACTTAAACTATTTTAAACCACTCCTTATACTTCTTTATTTTATTTTTATTTATAAAGAATGACGTCTGACTATGGAAAATAGTTTTATTTCTTTAGACATGCAGGGGTAGGGGTTCACAAAACTTTAACTGTATGGGAAGTAAAGAAATTGACTGAATTGAATCTAGAATAGAAAGTTTATCCATACTATAAGTATAGATCGAATTTTAGTGCAGGTGGTCATATAGCAGTTCAATTGGGTTCGGACAATGCAGGCTCTATTGAGTGCTACTTAAAGAATAAAGAGTATAGAGAATAAAGCTACCCATCCATTGAGTGATATGCCATTGTTAATAGTTGATCGCCTAAACTATACCCACATTTCACAACTTGACATCTCAATGATTGACACTTTGGGTGGCATAACCAACAATATCAGTTTTAATCAAAATCTATCGCAACTTTTTTAATCAATTTTATTTTTATTTCTTACGCAATACAATTCTTAATTACTTAGCCATTTGGGTGTTTATATTAGACATTTAGCTAACAATAAGTTATGAATCAGCAATGGTTGTGATGTCGCGTGCCATCAAACATATACCCATGTAATTCATTGTGGTTTAGTGAATATTATGTGAATCCTAGCGTTACTATTATTGTATATTAGCCTTATAAGACTAATACTGAAGGATAATGCCTACTGTTTGTTCCCAAACAGTAGGATATCACACAACTTCAATATGGTTGTCGCAACTCATGGCAAATGTTAGTGCCAACTTTACGTACTCATATTTCATTAAATGGGCGTTTGGCAGCTGACGCATCCATTCCACAAAGGCTTTCATAACGTGCACTTCGATTGCGATCCGCGTTCAAGTCAACCACTTTTGCTCTGCTCTCTCTCTCTCTCTCTCTCCCCTTCTCTCCCGACTCTCTCTCTCTCTCTCTCTCTCTCCCCCCTTCTCTCCCGACTCTCTCTCTCTCTCTCTCTCTCTCTCTCTCTCTCCACATCTGATTTCCTATCACTTTCACTATACTCTAATACACCGACTGTGCTGTGACTTTCACTTTTGATATGTGACAGTTATTAAAAGGCCATATATCTATGGTCGAACTGAAAAGCACAATACATCAGAGGCATACGTCTGACCGAGTCATGCAGTCATATGCAATACCCATCAGTGAAAAGTGAAGCTAATTGTTACCACATTTTCTCCCTTCTAAATAATAATAACCTAATCATTAATGATGCAGATATATTGTTAGTTGCCTTCAAACAGCTTTTTTGTCGATATGAAATGATATCCACAGTTACGGGACTGGAGTGGAAAAGTGGAACAGTATTACATTACAGATACTCATAATAATAGCTATAATGCCTCCACTGCTATAATATAGTTTGATCATTTGCTGACTTGCTTTATGTGACATTTTGATCTGATAAATACAATAAGATTGATCGGCTTTCTATTACATCAAAGATAATACAAGTTATTCTCTATTCTATATTTTCATGTCAGCTTCTAGTGGTTTCTCTAGAGTAATGCTAATTAATGCTCTCGTGCTGTTTGCCCTATGAAATGATACTTCGGTGCAATACTGGCATATATGACAGGTAATGGAAAACATAACTTACTATCCATTCATTGCCACTAAATTTTCATTATAATAATCTATCATTTTTATCAAAAATCCTGTTTTATTAATTGTTATTCATAATCACATTTCATATAATGATATTAAATGAATGAATAAAGTATGGTTGAAAAAGTAGGCTTGTAAAACAAATTGAGTAAAAGTAATAAAGTTGTGTATAAGATTGGAAAGAATGGATAAGTGATAGATGAAATGTAGTTGAATGTCATTTTATAGCAAATACAAGACTCATAGTAATAAAGTAATACTTTGTAACGATTCAAACTGTGTCCAAACCAACACAACAGTGCAATGCATTATCCCTTTTGTCTGCTTCAGCATTAGGTAAAAAGAGGTGAGAGAATGTGCAAAACTCACATTTCGCTTGTTATACGTCTTTTACTAATACTAATACTACTTATACTTCTAAAGCAAATGTTAGAAGTAGTTTTGGACGAAGACATTCAACACATGTCGACAGTTCTCAAAAATTACCTCTAAACATTGGTAGGGAAAAAACAAGTACAATATTAGAGAAAGATATGCCCTAACCTATAGTGAAAATCCATGTTAAGCCTGAAACCCACGAGAGCAGGGCTTGGATATGAGACAACATGTCCAAGTGAGAATGAGAACACGAAAAGTACATTAAGCCAACGAATGCATTTCGAAATACTGGGGGTGAAAACATTTTTCCAATGCTTTTATATACACATTGGTAGCGAAAATTTTTCAGAAAAGCTTCTGTGCGATTTGCCATACCAGAGAAATGAACACTAACTCAAGTGCCGTATTGTAAATGCTCTTTCGCTTTACAGTGATTTTCAGGCAACAACTTGTGCCAACTTGTTTACTTACAAAACTCTCAAAAGGCCTTCCAGGCTAATCACTACTCAATAGATTGAGTCTTGTCTTACTCTTCAAATATCTCAACTCTTAAGAATTCACTTTCTATGCAATAATTGCATCAGTATATTATCTAATCACCAAGTTTTCAAATATTATTACTCAATATTTCAATCATCAGAACAATCAAATTACAGTATTATTACGAACATTAAGTTTTCGAAATTCATTAATATTTGATAGAAATTGAGTATTTTTTCGAATCCCTATTATCCCAAATTTATCCCTAATGGACAGAAATTGACAGAATGTCCACTCATTTTTGTAAGGAGTGATTCACAAATTAGTTAAATATATAGTTTGAATGAACTAAGCAAAGGTTTTTCCATTCCCTCAATTCTAAGTCAAATAATTCCCACTGGATTTCCCTGAAAAAGTTAGCAATACTATGAATGATTGAGAAATGGCTATGAAAAGGTGCACCAATGCAAGTATTGTCGCACATCTCAATGTAGTTTACCATCATTGACACTCACCATTGGCATCACTTTAATCTGGTCTCATTTTTAAGTGAGTGTTAGAAAATTTAGTGTATAGTATATGTGATGAAGTGGTGATGGAAGTCAGGTGGGAGAGAATGACACTGTAATAAGAATAGTGCACGACTTGATGAGCCAATGGAAAAAAGTGTTGGCAAATATTTGAAGCGATGCACTTATCCAGTGATGTGTAGACTAACTAATAGGTCACAAATGTCAACTTATAAATGGAGATGCAATGTGACCATTGGGAAGTGAAAATGCATTTCTCTGCTGTCAATTCTAAGCCCAATGAAAGATAAATATATTCTGTGAAAAGTTTTTTTTAGGCTAAAGCATCGATAGAGAAGTTTGCTTAAGTGATAGCCTGCTATCCATGCTATCCTTTTATAGTGATTCCATCTCAGCCTAAGGCATAAGTGGATAAAATCTTTTTGCTGACTATTTGGCTTTTTTGTAGATACAATAAAATGCTTTAATACTTTAGCACACAAACACTTTTGCCTCCGAAATATATATATATCTATGAGAGTTAGTTCATGCTTCATAATGCTTAATCAAAATTTAGCGGTTTCCCTCATTCGATTCCCCTTTAATGGATTTGGGCGGAGATTATCGTTCAAAAGCACTCACAAAAGTCGCGTGGCGTTAGGCATAAGGCCTTTGATATAATAAAATCAATAATAGAAAAGCATATATTTTTCTCACCAAAAACCCATCAATGGCTAACTTCCCATCAATTTATTTCCATTCAATTCATTCATGTATTCCTATTATTCTTTCTTCTTGTAATCATTTTCAACGAATATGTATCCAAAACACTAATCAAATATATTAAGCATCTTATAGTCTGAAATAACAGATGAATCATTTTGTGTGAATATAATGTATATTAGACTTTATAGTTTGATTTGATATCTATTAAAATATCACATCAATCATTAAATATTAACACCATATATCAATATAGCAGTCAACACTTTCATTGCACAAATTCAGTCATATATAATTGAGGATGAACAGCTTTTATCAATTTATAATTGAACATTCAATTATAGTCTTTGAGATAAATCTACTAAATTAATGTAAAATTATAGATTCACTAATCGGATATCGATTAGAATTAATTTTAAGCCTTTTATTACATGATTCAGTTAATATTTAGTAATAGTAATAGTCAATGATATTTGAGTTCTCCAATATGAAAGCTAATCCATTAGGTCTGGTCCAGAATAACTAGAGACACATCAAATTAATGTTTTCATGGTAGATTTAACTACTTAAAAATGATTTACTTATACATATTATATTATTATGTATATCTATAACTTTAATGTATATTCGGTATGTTATACATAATAAACTGTTTTGAATCAAATTGTTATAAAATCACGATTACATGTCTCGTAAAGGATGCCAATGTTTAAGAAGCTGTTATTGTTGTCTTTCTAGTGTGATAACAAAAATGACCTTACATCGTTCCATTTATTACGATATGTCATGAGTGAGATCTTGTACATAAATGATTATGCTAAGTAATTTAATTCAAGTTTTTAACTATCTTTAACTAAGGTCCATTAAACTAAAATTCTGTTCAATTGAAATTTTGTGTTAATGTGATTATTAATCACTGATTAATAATGGTTAACAATAAGGCACTAATTCTATATGTAAAACCACATAAAGTTGTAAGAATAATGTATGAATATTGTTAACTATATTTCATACTCGTTTACATGTATTATTCGAGTAACAAATCTTTCGGCGTGCGATACAATACGGGATTATTGGAAACTAATCTTTTTGCAATTTGTTTCCTTTTTTGCCACTTCTCAGAATCAAATACTGATTCCTATTTCATAGAGCTGTCAATCATAGTCATAATCTTCTTTCAACATTTCCTCTGCTTTTATGATTCTTTAATGGATTGACAATGCATTCAGTTTATGCATCTTTTGAACTAATATATACGTAAATTAATCTGAATATGATTTCAATTCATATATTCTTAAGTTAACATCCATTAAATTTTGTTTATTTTTATTAATGATTAAAAACTCATCAAAACTATTCGTTCAATCGAATCAATACTAAGATTTTGTCAATTTGTATATGCATTTGGATTGTATAAACTTTAAATTATACGAAATATTTTGTATATACAAATTGATATTATAACAGAATCATGTAATAATTATTTAAAACATTAAGCTGGTTGTAGAAGAAATTAAAAAATAATTTGTTAGCTTGATATAATTTGAAAAATATTCTATACGCTACTGAATTTTGAAGTTATCCCTAATGCCTTATGATAAATTATAATTTATTCTATATTTTATCATAAAATGCATTAAAAAATGTAATGAAAATTTAATAAAATCAAATGTCTAATGAAATAGTTTCAATTATAATTAATATTTATTAAATCAGACATGAATTCAGGATTTGAAAGTGTCAGAAGATTGTTATCGTAGAGTAAAAAAGAAAAATGATTGGAAAAATGTCAAAATAAAAGTATAGAGAATTTGTATTTGCAATTGAATAGTTAGGTTATCGCAGCTGTGCTGCCTTAACATTGAAATAGTGATCCAAACATGACAAACTTTTATATAGGACTTTCATGAGCACCTTTATTCAACTATAGTTTAGTTTAGTTATTGAATGAATAAAGTTTTGAAGCTTCAAATATTGGCAATAAGATTAGGATCTTTTGGAAAAAGATTTACACCATCACTATATGTTCTGATGTACTGTTTTGGTGTAACAAATATCTGACAGCTTTCATGAGTTTGAGCAGAAAAGCTTGTGAGCTCTCTTTGCCATGTTTGACAAACTTTCACATAAAAGGCTACAACATGTATGATTTGCTTTTTACATGGGAAAATCAATGAACCTATTCTGATTCTTAAGCAGGATAAGGGATACTTTTTTCTCTATAATGTATTACAAATATAATGCATTTCTTATTGTATTTTCATATTATAGACATTACTAAATTCAGTGCTGTTTGTAGTTATACATATTCTATGCTTCTGAACATGAAAAGAGCAATACTTTTCAAGCTCTAAGAGAAACCTGTAGTTCGATTTCAGTGAATTGTTATTGCTTTTGCTTTTGATATTTTTTTTATATAAAGAGAAAAACTTCATACTGTATTCTCTATTTTTATATTTGGCTATAAGTATCACAATATGACATATTGAATGCAATTCGGGTGTAAGAAAATATAGAAAATACACACATGTGTAACAAAAGGACAATAAAATGACACAAAGAGACCTTTGGCTGTGTAAACTTTTCTCCCGACTACAGCCAAAAGTTATTACATGGCTGTCAATCATTATGTAGACATAAATTTGTTGCATTCGTATTGCCTCAATCCCAATACGACACTGCTTTTCACATTTCTGTCATATCACCGAAAAAACTGGTCAACAAAGTGAAACTGAATCAGATATTGTTCACTTTTAGCTCCGAAACTAATTCAAATTTTTGACATATTTTTCATTTTTATCATATTTTTTATCATATATCTGAACTTTTAATTCTTGAACTCAGACTAAAACCTAATATTCATAAAGTGATAGAAAAACATAAATGATAGACACATTGCAATCATTGGTAAACAAATGTAAACCAAAGAATAAATAGAGATTTATTATCCATATAAATATGATCATTGAAGAAAACCAAATATCAAATCAGGGAAAGCATAGGAAAAAATTCCTCGAATAAAAAAACAAATATATAACAACATATATATAAGGTTATGTTTATTTGACGTCTGAACCTGAACGTTATCACTTAACCAGATTGGGTGGCATACATTTTAGCTGTCAATCCATTTACGGTTGAGCGCATCACTGAATTAGATATGAACACCTGAGTGCACCCCAAAATCATTTGTGATCACTTCAATGCTAGGCTCACATATACATTAAGCTGCTTAAAACGTGAGCTTAGGTTAACGAATCACACTATATTTATATATTTGAAAAAAGTTATCTAATGATTGGGAGGAGATTTAATTTACTTCTATACAAACCAAAAAACCACTTTTTCTCTAAAATTTCTATTAGTTTAACCATAAGTTATTCATTAAAAACTTGAAACCTGTCTTATTAGTTAAGAATCAAAAATATCATAGATATTAAAAAAGATTTCAATTTCTAAGTCAGGTTTTTGAGAATAAGTTTTAAAACAAATTCATTATAAGAATTTACAAAATATTATCAATTAATTATTGTTTTATTATTGTTATATAATTGTGTTAAAGCGAGAATATTTTAGGATAATTGAATGACTTGAAAACTTTGGTTTAGATTTGATATGGTAATCATATTACTAATGAATTTATTCTAATAATCATAGATTGTTGAATTAAAAAAATAATATTAACAAACAGACTAATTGTGATCAATAACCGATAAATTTAATACAACTATTTAATTAAAATTAAGGTTTGGTTGATAGTATCATTTGACACATCAAATTCAGAAATATTATTGATTTGAAAACCAGTTTTTATAGATGTTTATCTAAAAATATCGTTTAACATGAGCTAATTATTGATTTAATAAATTAATAGTCACATAAAATTTACTCAAATGATAAAGTTCTGAATGCAAGTTTAAAATTCTTGAATAAACTTTGATAACATGAAATGTTAGATATTTTTTAATGATAATTATAAGTATAATAATGGTTTGAACCAGTATTTTGTGTGTGCAATGATTGTAAGCCTGAGACAGTTGTCAAAAATATTGTAAACATTTTGATGAACAACAATCCCATGGTTTACATGTTAGCCATAATATTAAGTCTATAAACGACAGTAAATAATGATTCCCACAGAGAATGGAAGACATTGTGATTGTTAGAGTTGATGCTCCGTTGGATATCGAACACTATAAGTGAAGCGGCATTGCATTCTTCCGATTCTTAATGTAAAGTCTTTGAAATGTGGTGATCACTGTTGGACATCAACATCAACGTCAAGCATGCGGCAAATGTTAGGCCTTTGTTCAGTGCTGACCATTCGGAAATTTGCAGTCACTTCATGAAGCAAACTATTCATTTGATTCCCCGCAGACATACTCCTCCTGTTATTTCAGTTAATAACCATACTTTACCACAAGCCTTAACATTTGTCGCTTAAACAAAATGTCTAAACAATTTTTATGCACAACTAATAACTTTATTTTTGGCTGAATATATGTTTGTATAAGGATTAAGGAATAAACATATGAAGCAAAACTAGTACATTAAACTAATTCATTGAGTAATTTCCCAATAGAGAGAATGTTATGTATAGACAACAGTATCCATCAATATTGATCCTGTTCTCATTCCTCTAATACAATGGAATCTGTATTAAACGAATAAACCATTTTCATTAAGCATTGAGCATGTATTCCAAATTATAACCTAATATCGTAAAATTGCCAATACTTATAAACAATGGGATCAATTTGAATGAAGACATTCTTCATTATGATCAATATCTAAGTATTTAAAAATATATATAATATATTTATTTAAGAATTTGAAAAACAAATGTACACAAAAATGAAAGTTTTAAATGTTTAGAAACGTCTAATGAATGATTAGATTTATGATTAATTTTCTATTGACTGTACTATTCTGTCACTACTGAGTGGGCACTGTTGGTGGCGGATGTGTTGTCACCCATGGATCAGTCATCAAAGTCTTAGTGGTGTGTCTGTGAGCGCCGTCGGGTTCGAGCATT
>JAUJYR010000026.1:0-15327 GCA_033995805.1 Hermannia gibba
GATTTGTTTTCGGTAATAATTTATTTCCGAGTACTTTATCGATAACAATAGATGAGTCAACCATTGTTTACACTACAAGACCTGCTGTTTCACCTCACGATCTTTTCACTCATATCACTAAATGTAAAGCAGAGAACATCAAAATAATATTAGCTCCGAGTCCTAAATTCCTAGGCATTAGTGATGAACCGCCGAGATTTATGGGCCAAGGATTTATCGTATTTCAAAGCAATAAAATTGATCTCTACTACTATCAGGACGAGCCCGGTCTCGCATCTGACAAACCCGAAACCATAGAACTGGCCAATGGAGATACCGTTGAGAAGTTCACATCCCCCGCATGGGGTCTAGTCATCAAATGTGGTAAAGGAACTGATTTCAGTTACGGCCCGTGGGCTGACCGACAACGGGAATTCATTTACAATTTTTTCTATCCTTCCGATTACCGAGAAATGGAAATAACAAAAAGACCAAATGCTGGAGAGAAAAGACTGTTTGAAACATTTGATATTCGATTAAGCACTTTGGCTGAGGCAACCATTGATGTATTGTTTTCTAAGAACAAAGAAACAAATGCTCTTCACGTGAATGCTGGTCCGGGTTCTTATCTGGAAATAACTATTCCATGGATTAACACTGAAAAAGGGTATGTATCTCACATTTTGGGTCAGATCATGCATTTGGACGCAACCACTAGTCTTCAGTTCAGACCTTTAGCTGTAAGCGAAACCCTGGAGTTTGACGTGAAAATAGCTTATCCTCGCATTTGGAATGAACACCAGGAATGGATTTGCACTCTAACTGGCTGTAAAGCCACAGTCAATTTGATTTATGCGCATAAAAATTTCTTTCAAGCCTTGATTGAGGACTGGGCTGGAAAAGCAAGACCTGATATTATGAAGTTTGTTCCGTACACTTGGAAGCTCTCGATTGTTCTCAAGGAATTTGAATTACTCACTCTCGCGAATGAGCATAATTGGATCGATTGCTCAACCAGTTTGAATGGAGAGAATTCACGGCTAGCCATTTGTGGGGAATTATTTGATATGTCTTTTGACTTACCATTTGTTGAGTTTTTACCGCCAAGTCTTACCATTAAAATGTGGATTCAAGGGGAGAGTGTTGAGGCAGCTTTTTATGTTCCCGACAGTAATACTCATCGAGATATTGTTGAAATGCTTCACTCTTACGCTACCATTACTTCAAGAGATGGCAATAATATAATCAAATCAAATCTCTTTACGAATGATAGGAAGTGGAGAAATGTGGTTAAGAAAGAAAACAATTGGTTCGACTGTTGGACAGCACCTATTGTTGCTCTCAGTATTTCATATAAATATTGGCCAATTCCTCCAAAAACACATTTTCCCAATGAATCAGAAATAACTACACCTGAATTAGAAGAGATATTACTGTCACCGATGAGACCAAATCGATCGGCGAAACATATAATCACAGCTCCGGATGACTTCGACCCAAACACTCTCGAACCCGATGTTATTGGAATTGAGTTAGAAATCGGTCCGTCTATTATCGGTTTATTCGGAACATTGTTCAGAATGTTGTGGAATATCAAAGAGAATTACGTGGGAGAATGTCAGCAGTTTTCAGACCTGAGTAGCAATAACTTTGCATTTTTCGATAAATTTACAAATAATAGCAATAAAACTGACGATAATAAAGATCACTTTGAAATGGAAATCAAACCGTTTGACGCACGCATTTATCGACCATTTGAAGTGACAGTTTCAGTGACTTTGCATGAAATACAGGCACATCTCATGAAATGTTGCAATGATAACGATCCTCCTTCTCCTTATTTGTGTACTGAAAGACTTTGCTTTGAATTACATAAAACTTATACAGAAACACAATTACAACTGTTGATATCACCTGTGGTTCTGATATCAACGGATTTGCAGTTAAGACCAGATAATAATTCACACCTTAAAAATGGTTATTTGACACTATCGTCACTTCAATTCAGAGGTCATGCAATGTTTTCGGGAGTGGACCGACCTCTGGATAGTGAGACATTAGAGTATGCATGGCTTGTGGATGTACAACTTGGAGACATTGCTGGCAGATTAACATTACCACAAGTTCAGCACATAATCACACCTTTGGAAACATTCCTCCTTCAGGTGATGCAAACTAATTGTTCACTTCAACCTCCATTTCCATACCAGAAATGTCTCCACGATTTGATTCAATCAGTTTGTCCGCAATCAACTGCCACCAAATTATGTCCGTATTCTGAAGACCTCAAGTATAGAATGGTTAGGGTTTCCATCGATGCAATCGATGTCTATATTGTTGAGTCAAACGTAGCGATTTGTGTTCAATTAATTCCGATAAAAGTTTCGACTTGTAATATACACAGCTGTCATACATCCTCAGGTATTACAGCACTCATTAATAAGGTATCGATTCGTCAGTTTGTTGTTACGAATACGCCTTCGACTGAATGTTTAAGCAATAGTACAAAATCACATTATTCTCTTGAAAACAATTTGTCCAATTGGTTAGAAGTCAGCAGTTTATCATTGGGTCCTATTTTTGTTGATGCAGCAGAACTTCTCTCAACAATAAATGACTATACTTTACCACAACAGACATTCCTAAAAATTCATGACAAGAAAACAAAACGTTTGTGGTTTTTATGGACAGAAGATCCGAATATTCTGCCCCAAAATCTGGTCGGAAAGTGTGGATGTGTTGGTGGTTCAGCTTTTTTCGGTAGCAATAAAGATGGACTCAAATTTTTTTATATTAATAAAACAGACCATTCAGACAAAACAGAAAACGATATTTCGAGATATTATTCAGAAATTATTAATTACAAGGATTTAGCATTTGGTGAAAGTCTTTTACACAGAGGAGAGTTTGTGCTCGGATTAAGAGTTTTCGCAGAGGAATGCAATGACGAAGAACTTGATTTTGTTCCATTTCTAGACCAACAGTTTTCTCCTGCAGTATCAGATACTACAACAGAGAATAAAATTGAATTGAAACCCAAATTCAAGTTTGGATTATTGAACAAACAATTGAGTACTATTGAAGCCAATAATTCATTGACAGTTTCAACGCCTTTAATGAAGAATGATTTGTCACCAATATATCTGCCCAAATCCCCGACCAAGTCATCATCATTTCGTATACCATCGCATTCACAACGCAATCAACCTTTCAATCAGTCTTTAGATGATGTCTTTCGACGTAATCGAAGTATGAGTGACAGCGGCAGAGCTATTAACGAAGCGTTAGTCCAGTCGTCTATTATTTGTGATATTATGGGAAATCAAAAGCAATCGGAAATCAATGGAACAGAAAAAAAGGTAGATTTCGAGCCGAATTCTCCCAAATATAGTTCAAGTGTTTTCAGAACAAAATCAATAGAATCGGCTTCATCTGCATCCGAACGCTATTTTTCAGCTGAAGATGTTTCCAATGCTGCAAAATCATTGACAAGCAATGGAACTAATCGTTCAAAACCAGAAGTCAAAAGCGATACATATTATTCAGCTGAACAGCCAATTATATCAAGCGATGGAACCACACAGTACTATAGTCTCACTTCAGATACAGTTACAGTTACGGGAAACGAAACCGATAAAAATGAAGACAAAAATTCACTTTCAAGCAATTCATTTATTTCTGCGCTTTCATCTCACGAAGATTTAGCACTCGTCGACCTCAGGAATCAAATGGAAAAACCAATAAACGAATCTCCACTACTGATGTCTTCATATGCATCACATCTGTCTCAATATATTTGTTATAATTGGGATATTCCTCCGCCAATTCCTCATTTCACTCCATCGCATATTTCTACAGATGACTGGTTTATGAAGAGATCGCGATGGAAACCAAGATTTAAACCAATCTCTTATGGATTTTCGTGTTTGAATATTGTCAATAAAAATGATGAACCACTAAGTGATTCATTCAATTGTAATTTTGATAACTTTATTCCCGGTTCTGTGCATTTGGAAACCGAGAAAAGTATTAATAAAGATTCTGGAAATGAAAGTGATATCAAGAACGAGGAAAGTAATGATAAAAATATTTCAAAGAACATTGAGATTAAGTCAGAAAAGCTGACAATTCTTATTAAACTAAACCATGTCATCGATATCAAACTGTCTCCACTTTCTCTGGAAGGACTCAAATCATTTATAGATAGTGTAACACCAACTCTTGCATCACTTCATCCAATTTCAGTCCTAAATCACTTGAATCTAAACTGTCTGAATGAAGTGGAAAAGAATAATAAATTAAAAAAAGACAAAATGCTATATTTGGGACAATTGAATGCCAAAGCGTGGCAAACATTGCTCAGGAGACAAAACCTGAAGCAAACGAATCAAAAACAAAGTAATGCTGTCGACACATCATTAGTGGCCAATCAATTCGAAGAAGCAAAAAGTATCAAATTATTGACTTATGTTTATATCAATAAAATCAATATAAATATGATTCAGGCATCTATTGTTGAGGAAATCATTTCGTTTGCAGCTTTGGATAACATTAAAGACTTGACCTGTGTTTCTGTACTCAGTGTTTCATTAAATGACATATCATTTTTCACATCGCATCACATGAAACAAAGACGAACTCTTCATACTTTTATGGATCAAAGTTCAGTCTCAACACTTTCATTCACCGAAAAAGCACTGATGAGTAGATTTTTCTCTAAAAAACCCAAAAAAGAGTTATCAGAAATCGAATCATTGACAATCGAAACAGTGGACACACATTTAGAAGAGACGATATTGAATGCAAATCTGACATCACTGCACATGCAATTGTCTCGATTAAAGAACAGCAGTTCTATTTTGAAAGACGCGATACTCACTGTTATTCCGTGTCAATACAGTAAAGTAAATTTCAAAACTGTCAGATCATTATCAATGGATGAAATCAATCAAAACAAACAATCTGTTAAACAGACAAAATCTATTAGAAAGCAATTAAAACGACAGGAATGTGTTGTTGACGACGAAAAAACAAAAGACAGTAATATTTATCTTAATATTCAATTATCAGATGAAGAGCACATTCTTGGGTTCATTATGTTTGAGTGCGGTATTGAAAACATTGACATAAAAGGCGTGAAATTTAAGCAAAACGAAGAAAATTTTGTTGAAGTGAATCCGAAACAAGAGAATGAAGAAACAATTGCTGGCATTGAAAATGAAGAAATTGAGACAAATGAAGAGACCAGTCATTCATCTTCATTTGTTGGTGAGATCTCTACCGTTTGGTTCAACTTTGCGGCCCCACCAAAAACTCCTAATACTAGAAAAATAGACTTTACACGACTGGACTGGCATTTGTTGAGTTCGGCCGCACCATCAATAAGTGCGTGGATAAGTGTCGCCGATAGAATGCTTTTATCTGTCAAATGCTTGCGACGAATGAGTGAACAAAGAGTGACTTCAGTTATTGTTTGTTTAATGACATCAGGTCTTGAAGTACAAGGTGTTCATATTCCTCCTCAAAGCAAACACTTGTCACGACTGTTCACACCTCTGGCGAAATCACTACAAGACGACCCTTCGTGCCAACTCGTGACAGCACTTCGAAGATATTTTAAATCAATTGAGTCTTTGCAAGAGTTTGAATCAAATTTTAAGGTCGAAAGTCTTCCATCACTTTTAGATTTGCAGAAAGGAATTGTTGCACTTTGTCGTCAATGGAAAAACGCATTATATATGCCATTATTTATTCAACAAAATTTACGTCTTAGAAAAGGTGATAAAAATCCGCTCCGGGTTTTGCTCGAAGAAAAATCTAAGCAAATATCCATTGAAACTGATTCTGACGACGAAACTGAAGATAATGACGAAACAACAAAACTATTGATTGATGAAAATCGACTTTCAGTCGAGTTTAAGAAAACCGATGGTATTATAAATCAAAACATTGATAAGAATATTGAAAATAAGATTCCAACAAAATCTACTCTAATGGACGATCAAAATGATAACTCACCTCATCTGAGCGCTGGCTCTAATCCACCGAAACGTAAAGAAAGTTTTCTTCCAACTTATTTTCCGAGATCTTCGAGAGCCAGTATAGCGATTCCACCACTACTGTCTGCGCCGTTGGAGACTATAGGAAGTGGTGTTAATAAAGCCTATGAATACCTCTTTTCACCCAATAGTCAAAACAGTGCCACTCGTTTAGTGAAACGTGAAGAAAGTCAAATGAGCTTAAAATCAAGTCTTTCAAGTCTAGACCCAAACACCTTATTGGGTGAACAGATTCTAATGCATGAACCCAAAGGTGAAGGTCATGACAATTATGGTGAAGAGAACCTGTACTGGTGGATGGCTCGACAGCAGGACTATATGAAAAATGTCACGAATCTTACCAATAATTTACGTAAACCTTCGGCTCCACTATTAGATCAAGACTCCAAACTCAATACACTCACGTCTGGCAATAGTCTCGATCCTGAGATTAATGACAAAACTAATAATCCGACCGCTCCTGATGTCTCATTTCTACCAACTGTTGCACAAATGGGTGATGTCAGGCAAATATTCCTTCCATTCATATCTTCTTTGAATATTGGTTTAGACGAAGAAAACAGTTCTTGTCTCGAATTCGGTCAGTTTGGGACCAAAGTATCGATTTGTGGTTCAGTCAAAATGTTTAAGATAAATATCGTTGAATCAGAAAATAGAAGTTCACCCAACAGGAGTAGAAGCGCTTCCCGTTTACTTTCGCCCAATAGATTACCAGTTGTTAACTTTCAATCAGATTCATCGCCTTTCAAATCTCAACTCAAAGTTGACAACAATTTAGACACTTCTGCTTTTGTTTGTGAAGGGTTTTCAATAGAATTAGATTTAAGAAAAGTTAAAGATTTTGAAAAATGTGAGGGCTCACAAAGTCAAGAAAGCAATTTCGTTAATGACAAAAAAGTTTGTTCAATAGTAATCGTTGGACCCGAAGGTATAAAACAAACAACAACTCTAACAAATTTCAGTGTTGACGTCAATTGTGTGGTACAAAGAGTAAATCTTCCACTTTTACGACTATTACATCAGTTCACAGCTATGTATGAAAACGTCAAAGAAACCAGACTTGAAATGAAGTCAAATAGAGTGCAATCGTTCAGAGATAATCTTCATTTATCAAACGTTAAATTAAGGAACTCTTCAACAGAAACCCCAAGTCATACACCATCGAGTTCTAGCTATAAAGCCGAGAACATAGTCGAACACCTGATTCACAAAGAAAAAGATGAAGTGGCGATTCCGATGCCTGAAGACTCAGATTCTGATATAACACTAGTTGAACATCCGATAAAAGAAACAGAACAAGTTGTTCAACCGAAATGCTGGAAAACAATGTATCATTTGTTAGATTTGTACGAAACAAAACCAGAAACAAAAACTGTTATCCAACGCATCAGTTCATTGATGCAATCGGGCGGACCCGCATTGCCTGAAACGAAAATACAAGTGGACGAAGAATATAAAGGTAGCGGACGTTATGAACCATTGAAAGAACATTCTATAGAGATAGAAGAGTCGAGTTCACCATCGGTTCAACAGAACAAAAACAATGTGCCGAATATGAATCAGAATCATAGAAAGTCTACCACTAATGTAGTTTCGAGCGATCAGCTGAAGAACTTGACCAATGCTTTGATGCAAAGGGAATGGACTCCTATTGTCATCTTTGGTGTTTGCAAAATAAGACGTGTTGGACTCGTGGCGATGTTGAGTGGTCTCAAACTTGAGGGAGAATTAACTACATTTCATGTTAGTGTTACTCATAAACAAAAATGTAGAGGTTCTCTGCCTAAGAGGTGGTTCGAGTCTTCACTGAATGGACAATTAGGGCAAACAGCCATATCATTGTTAGAAGAAATGCCTCCCAGTCAGCAATTGGTCGTTAAGATGACAGTTGGAAAGTCACAAACTCTTATTTCGTCGCAAAATAAAAAAGGGAAGGATTCAAATTCCGCTCTTTTAACAATTGGTCCGATTGTTATAGATATACCTCAACATCCGGTGGCATTGCATGGAATGATGACTCGTTCCAGTCGTCAGCTCTCGACCACTTTGCAGGAGTTGAGGGCATCGCGACAGCCATCGAGGCTTTCGAGACAACAAATGGATTCAGAAACTATAACTTCTTCCATTGGACAGCAGTTCATGCAAACGCCACGTATATATCCCGAAGAAATAATGACTGACAGCGGAACAGCTGGTCATACAGACCAACAGCCGAAGCAGCAATTGATTAAACCAATCGTTGTTCAGTTTAGTGTTATTTTAGACAGTTTTACAATCGGCGCCTCTCTATTGCCATCACTTCGTGCTCAGTATCAAATCGGAAGAGTGACCAGCAATGGAATCACTGGAAGTAAAGCTAAATTTGTTATTGATGTCCATCAGCACACACTTAGTTTCAACACTAAAGTATCGCCGACTGAAGCAAACATCCCTTCGTCAGCAAATGTTGATTTACCACAAATACATGTCTCTGCAGAATATATGGAAGATATCACTAAAGGAGTGACCGGAGGCACACGTTCGGAGTCATTCGCTGACGGAATTGTTCTGAGAAAAGGAAGTTATTTGAATGCGACCGCAGATATCGGATCTTTCGAGCACAGCCTCACCACTGATCTCTTAAATCATTTGCTTTTAGTTCAGAAAGTCTTCATGAAAGAAGTTAATGAAGTCGTTCAAAAAATGTCCGGCACTGACACCAAAATCATTGAAGACGAACTATTTTTCGGATCAGATAAATCACGTCGCACGCGCTTTATATTATTTTCATTGCATCTTAGGCTTAAAGGAATACAAATCACTGCCACAACGCCTACTAATAGTGCAGTTCGTTTAGAAACCGGTTCAATGGAATTGCAATTATCAAATAGAGTTCAGAATATGTCGACTAAAGATTTGAATTTAAAACTATTTGTCAAACTTCAGGTGGATTTGAATGTTGCTTTGGGTCAACTCATAAAAAATGCGATCTTCGAAGAGGCAGAGTCTGAGTTCCAACAGTTGGCTTATTTCAAAACACGTATAAGTATGAGAAATGCTCTTCAGGACGAGATGGTGACCAACACTGACACTGAGGACAAAGAAGCAGTACTGATAACACTTCATCGTCCACTTGTATATATACAACCATTGGCTTTAGACAAAGCAGTGTTGGTTTGGCTCAACTATAAAAATGCATACGAATACTGGAATGAACAGAGATCTAATCTTAACTCAGAAGTTGTGTTCGCCACTCAACAAGTGTTGGGTAAAGTCCAACCCATTGCACAGATCGGCTCACAAGCAATCGGAACACTATTCCTTCAGTTGACTGTCGATGATTTGGGTGCTTGTCTTCCCATAACTGCTCCTTCAGTTCCAGGTTTAAATCATAACAAAACATTTGATTCTGAACTCAAAGATGCGATGGTTGTCACACTTGAAAACACACAAATATCTGCCTGTTCTCGCGGTTCACTTGTCAGCAAAGCTCAGTTCACAGGTTTGTGTATCCGTTTTGCTGATGATTTCGAAACATCACTCGACGACTGGAAACCAGATAACAGTGAACCGACTATTAAGAATTCATGTGTTGTTTCTGAAGGAACTTATGAGATATGTTCGAGAACTATAACATCACACCAAAGCACGAGTGATGCCAAATGGCTTCTGAACGTCTCGTGGAAAATGGAGGGCTTTGACATTCATGTGGACACCAGTATTGGCAAACATTTCTCCGCTCTCTTCAAAACCATGACTGCGATCGCAGGGGATGAAGATGAAGATGAGGCTGACATTGAAACTGTAGACTATGAGAGTCATGAAGATGAAGACCAAACACCTTTACAAAGACAATCATTCAGTCTCGACAGTGAAGTCGAATCTGGAGTTCAACTTAGAAGAGGCTCTTCTGCTATCAAAGACCTATCGCTCGACAATAAAAAGAAGTCAAGAATTATTGAAAAGGAGCTCAACGAACAGGCGAAGATCATCAATGACTTGAGACAATTGGGTGCCAGTCATAGCACTATTGAACATGAAGTTCTACGGCTTCACGAACTTGAATCAGCAGTTTTTAACAATTTTAGACGCGATGTCATTAAAAAACTTCGCAGACCGAGTGTCAGGACATCATCTTTTAAAGACAAGCTATCAGTTGGTGGTAAAGGTTTCAGCACTTCTCTGTATTCTTATGAAGAATCGAATAAATATAATGATAATTCAGAGGAAAATTCGCCGGTTTCTCAAAGAGGGGACTCACTTGATATCAAAGAGGATTCAGTATCGAAACTAAAGTAACGTTATATTTGTTAAATCAGAATCATTTCTATTTCATACTAATTGTAAATTTGTATTCTATTCCCAGAAGTTCTTCCAGTATTCCTATTCCTCGACGGCGTGTTAATCTCGATTCTCCTTTCAAACAACAAATGAGTGCTGACTCAACATCTTTAATAAGTGATTCTCAAAGCAGTTCTGAGAGCCCATTAAGTCTCGAGCAATCGTCGAGTTCTAACTCGGACTTTAAAATACCGAAAATTACAACAGGAAGTAAAAGGTATTATAAAGAAATTGTGATTCTTAGATATGGAAAAATGAAACATGTTTTGTATTATTTCAGTTCATCTGATGTCAAAAAACAGGGAAGTCTTTCGAGTGAGTACGACGACAGTTTGATTTCATCAGTTGGTGACCGATCGGGTGGTTTGGGTGTAAAACAAACCCATCAAACAGAACCTAATATTGATTTTGAATTAGACGTTAAAATATTCTTCAACAGTGGAAAATGTGTTTTGCATACAAAAGAACAACCAAAAGAAGAAGAACCGAAAAAAATGCAAAAAGAAAGGAGTTTTAGTGGCGGTCCTTATGATTCATTGCTATCTCCGAATCACATAAAGAAGTCCCGATCGAGTAATAGATTAGTCAAAACCGTATCTAATAATACACTCAAACCAAATGCTTCGTCTTCAAGACTCAAATATCAGACACATGTCAGCGGACAAATCGCTGACTTTACGATGTTTCTGATTCCAGGCCTTGATATAAAACTTCACTACAATTCGAAAACATTTATTGAAGAGAACACAGAAAAACACCCGAAACCAACCGCAGAACAAAAGGTTTATGATTTAGAGACCGGTACGAGTAGTCAACAAAGTGGTCATTTTTCTAAGAAAAGTGGATCAAAGCGCGCGTCTCTGTTCGCTTGGATTACATTACACAGTATTCCTGACGAAACTTTAATCAGTCCAAACATTTTAGACTTTTTAGAACAAGCTCTTGAACCCATTCCCATAACAGTTCAGCCAAAAACCCCGACCTCGACCACAGCTCCCAATGTTTTTGGAGATAATGAGAATTTGATGTCTTCAGCGCCAGCACAGTATGCATCCTATGCTTCATTCCCAGTCGATGTCATTGTTTACTTTCACGTTCAGCCGACTGTTGTCAGGTTTTGCTGTCTTCCAGTTTCAAGAGTTGAATGCCTTTTACATTTGCCATCAATTGATTTGGTTTTCTCATCAAAACGTTCTGAAGATGAATTACAATCTGGTCAGTGCTCACCTCCGAAGTATTCCAAATTTGGATTCAAGTCTTATGAGAGACATTCGACAGAATCTACAACAACCAGTTCAGCACCGACAGGAGGTCTCAGTGTCACCGGTTGTTTGGCTGACTTTTCTCTATACATATTTCATCCATACGGAGGACAGAAGAAAACTAGTGATTCATTAAATCAATCAAAAAGCAGTTTTGAATCAACTTCTTCGGCATCATATTCAGATAGAAAAGACTCCCTTAGTCTTCAGGTAGAATTCGTTAAAATAAATATTTCCAGAAGTCGTAAAGCATTGATTTCGGATATAATAACGCAAAGCATTAGATTTTCTGCCACTTGTGATATCGGTTCCGCTTCTTTCAAGTACGATATGCGCAGATTGAATGAAATATTAGCATTTCCTAAAGCATGGTATCGAAAGTCGATTTGGAAGCGTATGTTTATCGGCGAACAAACTATTAGCACAATCTTTAGTGATCAGGAAGAAGACACCGAAGACACAGAATCAAAGGATTTGTCTGATAGCAGTTCAGAAGAGATTAACGCAAAACCAAATAAAGTATTCACTCGACAGGAATCGAAAGCCAACAAAGACTCGCTTTGGCTTAATCTTAAGGAAACAACAAATCATAAAAGGATTCCAACAAATAGTACTCATTCACGACCTTTGCTCTCAACCAACAATCCGTGGGAGACATTGGTATTATTTTCAGTTAATTTATCGAAATTGAACATAACTATGAATATGGGAAATGTTATGGGAAACACCAGTTGGTCCACACGTGGACTCAGATCTGACGGAAGAATATCTATCGATTCTAATGGACACAAAAGCTTAAAGATTTGTTTAGGTCTCGACGGGTCCACACTTGACGCCAAAGGAGGTATTGTTGGCGGTATTATTGAATTGAGTCAAATCAGTACAGAATTGTGTGTGAAAGAAGATCGCGGTCATGAACCGCAACACGTTCTGAGTTGTGGTTTACATACTCTGGAGAAACGAATCGATTACATGGGGACAAGTGTTCTGATGTTAAGAGTCAGTGACTTAGACGTAACGCTCAGAGACGAGTGGAGAATAGATTTGAAGAAAAATTACGACACAGCATATCATCCGACGAAAAGACCTGCACTTATTTTCATTCACGGGGTTCTCAATTGGGATCAAATGCAGATTTTAATGTCTAAATCAACGACACCTGATATCATGAAAATAATATCAAAGTTGGAAGAATTTTTCTCACAACAGTTTCACAGCAGTAAACGTGTCTTTTCATCACTTCAACCAAAATCGTTTAGTAGACAATCATTGAAAGGCAGAAATGCTTCGAAAAAAGCACAAACCGGACCCACCGGTTCACCACAGCTGAATGTTGGACAACAACAACCGGACAATGTTTCGATTACAACAGAGACTAAACACCACAGGCATTGGCAGAAGGTTTTGCGTTTAGTATCCGGTGTTCAGTTATCTACTCTTCCAAATCCTTTACCAATTCATGGAACCATTCTTGGAGGGACTGTCGAGTTGAGAGCACAAAACATATCACTCGCGTGTTTCTATGGAATCAACTTTAGATCAAAATCTTGGGGAGCTTTTAGTCTTAAACAGCCTTCAATTTCATTCGCAACCGAAGCCCAGAATATCGTTAATGATAATGGAGTTATAGACACACATGTCGTACAGAATCTCTCGTTTCTTTTGGGCAGAAATTTGGGTGAAAACAGTGGACGCAAAACAATGGCCACTGTTTGCAAAATATCCCGAAATGCAATGTTTCCGCCACAGTTTCGTCACATGCATGAGTGGTTTCACTACGCGTTCAGTGCCAGTGAAATCGATGACGTCGATCGGTTTCCCGCAGTCACCGAATTAGACATTTTCGGAACTCCAATACCTTCTAATGATAACTTTCCTTTACCTCAAGTGCGGGACAGAAGATCATCTGCCAGTCCTAAGACTAGTGGTGAGTATCATCACACACAAGAAGTGATATTCGCCTTCCCGAGCATGCAATTGGAACTGAAGACTGAGCACTTGCAGGGATCCAATACTCCCACCACTTCAGACATCAAACCCATTGTTGACTGTGTGTTCATTTCCGACTTCGACGACCATATATTCGTCGCCGTCGACGCTGAGGCCTATTTCTTCTTACATGAATTGATCAGTTCTTATATTACGGAAAAAGACATCAATTATAGTAAAACTCATTCCCCGAATGCCGAGCGAAGTGACAAAACGAGTGAATCCACTGATTTGTTGCAAAGAGATTGGAGAGAATTTGTTTGTCATGTAAGCCATTGATTTATTGAACTTCACTGATATGTTTATAGTATTTTAATTGTCAATCGATTCTGTCAGGTATGGCATCTCGAGCCCACTCTTAGACTACTTTCATGGGCCGGAAAGAATATAGAGCCCTATGGAGTCGATTATATCTTACAAAGACTTGGATTCAGTCAAGTGAGTAATTGTTAAAATACTTTACAATATTTATTTAAATAATTTGATGAATCAATAAATATATTTTTAATTAACAACTATTATGTAATAATAACGACTTCAGGCGCGTATAACTATACCAAAATGGATACAGAGAACTACTATGGATGGATTCGATAAAGTACTATCACTTGTGATGTTCGGAATGTTAATGAAAGACAGAGAAGATATTAATCATTGAATTCTTTAACAATTAATTGTTTCGAAAGTTGTTTAAATCTCTGAAACATTTATTCAATTCAAATACAATTTTTTAATAAGTAAAAAGTTTTATTATATAACATTTGATAAAATTTAAAAATAATATTACTTTTAAAGGTTTAAGCAATACTGATGTATGATATTTATTCCAATAGTTTTTTAGTCATAATAATCAATAACTCATAAACTATTTATTATTTAATCAATCAATTGATTAGTTGTTTTCCTCTTGTAATAAAACTAGTTTTAAAGATAATTTTACGGTAAAAATATGTGATATTTTTAATGTTAACTTAAACTAAATGCACATATAATTTATTTTGAATTATTTAACTTGAATTAAGTCATATTTAAAATGTATTAATAAATAATTGTTGTACAAAATTGTTTTATACAGAATTCCTTATAGAACTATACTTTCATTGAATTGGTTTATGTTTTAATTATAAAAAAGTTTAATATTAAAAAAGACCAAAGCTATGGCTCAACTGTTAAACAATCTTTTTATTGAATAATCCTTTTGAAGAATATATAATTGTTTTCCATTGAATAGAAATCATTCGATCGATAAGTCTTTCATTTATTTTTAATCTATTATTCAATGTATAAATAATAAGTTGAAAACGAATAAATGAATTAAGAATTGAAATTTATTGATTAAATTTGAATTAATACAAATTCAAAGTCAAAATTAAATCATTTTCATAGGTTTATATCTCTTTTACAATAATTAGCGCGATCGAAAATTTTTTTCAAAAAATTTCGCGCTTTTATATTTGATTTGTCTGTCTGTCTGTCCGTCCGTCCGTTGCGGAATAGAATCGAAAAAGTGAAATAGCCATTTGATAGAGAATTCTACGTTAATCAAGAATCGTATAAGAAACCCCCTCCAAGTCTTCCCGTTTTCGAGTTATTCGACTTTACCCGAATTTCCCGAAAATCAATAATTTACCCCCTAATCCCTCTTATACCCCCTGATACCAATAATTACCTTATACCTCCGAAAATAAGATTCGATCGCGCTAAGACCATACAACAGT
>JAUJYR010000027.1:0-15161 GCA_033995805.1 Hermannia gibba
TCCATTTTGATGTTATGCTTAATACAATATGCTATTTTTCTGGCCACTGTATCCCTAAGTTGTTGAATTTTTTCATCAGACCTACTTTCCAAATGTCTTTTTTCAGGATCACACAAATTCTCTCTTAACTTAGCAGCCGTCTCACATGCTTCAGCTCTTTCACAAGCATGCCAATAACAGCCTGTTTTAAACGTAAAACATTATATTTTTAAATTATTAAGAATATAACTATATTTCAAACTCACCAAAATATTCAAATGCGACACCTGCGTAATTTTGAGTTATTTTTGTTATCGGATCCTCATGTTCGTACGGTTCATTTATCATGCCATCAAAATAATATGGGCCCTTATGATACTCCCTAATAATAGTATTCCCCTGATACCAGCGGTCCATTATATCCAAGAATGCTTTACCTGTTGCTGAGTTATTACGCTTTGATCCATATCCGTTGATAGGAGCGATCCCTAGTGTTTTTTCTGGAAACTCATGGGATCGGAAGAATTCCATGCCAACAGATGCTAAAGTGAATGACCTGCGCATTGGGTCAAACTCTGTTTGCTTTCGGAACAAAGCTCTGAATTGCATTAACGCTTTAATGAGAATTTTTGTATCATTTTCACAATACTTTTTCATCTCATTTTTTAGATTGTAAGTCAAATGTTTATTCCCTTCATACCAATCATTGAATTCTTTAAGCGTATTGTCTTTCATGGTTTTGATACCAAATGCACTTTTAGGGATAACCTCTAAAGTTGACTCATACTGCTCGTTGCCAGGGGTGTTGATGTGATGGGGGAAAAAGCCCTTACAATCATCACTAAAACCAAAACACTTTGGCAATGAAGCCAATGGCTGTTGAAAGAATAGCAAAGTGTCTAAAAATCGAGTGTTGGCGACATCTAGTTTCATGATTTTATTGCCGGTCATGATAGGTACAGGCTTTTTACACTCCTGTTTCATGACGTCACTCAACACAAAGTGTCCGTCATAACCGCTGAAGTTGTGCGCCGCCACTAACACATTTGTTTTATTGTGTTGAGCACTATGTGACACAGTGTTCAAAACGTGTTCATCAAATTGCGCCACACAGTTGTCACCTTCAAACTCTTTTTTGCCTCCTTTACAATGCATGCAAGTTATCTCATTGGTTTTCAAGTCTTTCGGCGCACCTTTAATCCAGGCTGTATTAGAGTCCCAACAGTTATCACAAGCAATTATAGCGCACAGATGATTGGGCTTATGATGTGTAATGTTACTGTTATTTTGCTTAATAAGTTGACTTTCGATATCGAAAGCAACTATAATCTGCGCATTCACTAGTGAGTCCTGTTCTTTCTTCTGTGCTAAGTCCTGAGGCTTTATAAAGCAGTAGTGTGGCTGCTCACTATAATATTCATTACACTTTATGCACTTGAATTCCCCACACACATGCGGATGTTTATTATCAACAATAAATTGACTTTCACATTCAGGGCAACATTGACGACGATTACAAACATATTTTATATGTTTATTATAACAATCTATTGTTGGAAAGCGTATATTGCAGGCGTCACATATTTTGGCCGAACTGTTAATAGTGTCTTCAACACAAATATTTGATGCTTTACACTTATTACAACCGCCTTTACATGCATGATTCATAATACTTCCACACCAGCCTTTGTGACAATGTGCACAGAAGTGATCAGTTTTTAAATAAGCTTTCATTGATTTTATTAGGTCATAATGACCGCTAACACGACCGCGACTTCTAAATAGCAGATAAATTTGCTTATCAGCGTGACTACCTTTATAAAGTATGTTCCCATACGTTGGCTCGACAACTACAATTTGATACCCATCCTCAGCTAACGTTTTATCAATCTTTTCATGGATCATATCTGTTGTTAAAGCTACTTTATAGTCTAAATCGTACAAATTACAAAATGCTTTTGCCATGCGCTTTTGTTGGTTTTTGTTATGCAAAAGATTACTCCATTCAATTTTTGATTGAATATCTGATATTTGGTCTAATTCGTGAAATTTTATTCCTAATACAATTGCCCGATAACCACAGCTTTTGTCATTATTATCAATGTTTATAATTGACCTTCTATTATTAATGACTTCATCATTATAATATTCAGGAGCCTTGGTAGTTTGGTGGCGGCCTTCACCCTCTATAGGTCTATAAACATGCATTTTTATTTTAAGCCAACCAGAACTCAATACTTCTTTGTTTGACTGCGACGTTAGCAACACTTGTTCTAAAAAGCGCTTCTTATTATAAGCAGAACGTCTTTGACGACTTAGCCAAATGTCTTTTACACTATTTTGGTCATCATGGCACTCAATAGCAACAGAAAACCAGTGATGATCTTCAACATCTGATAGAAATTGCTGCATAATTCTATCATACGCCTCAGTGATCTCATGCTCGTAATTTATGAGATCATCGGCAGATTTAAATTTGTGCTCTGCCCTGAAGGCGGCCTCCTTGACTGTCATACGAAGATTTCTAATATCCCTTTGGCCGTAACTCTTATCTAACACCCATTCAATGACGGGCTCTTGGCTTTCAGGATAAGATGCAGTATTAAAATTGAGAGGACTTACATTAACATGAAGAGTTGAATGTTTTGAATAGCCAGCTCGACGTTGCACTGAATTAAGTCTATTGTCAGTTGATAATAAACGACTAACTTGTATTGTTTTATGTTTTTTCGCTACAGACTGCACCTGACTTTCAGTTGGTATCACTTCTATCTCGTCATCATCTGAAATTTCAATCACATCAATAGAACGTTGTTGATTATGAATTACATTATCCGTTTGGTTGACAACATAAGTAATAGGTTGATTAATCATCTGAGGAACATACTGTGACACATATTGTTGATCAACACTTTGATTCCATTGCAAAGTGTGAAACTGCTGGAGTTGTTGTAGTTGTTGTTGCTGTTGTTGCATCTGATGTTGATATTGCTGGTAATAATTATATTCGTTCACAGGAACTAACACATAATCCGATTGTGGTTGTGTCGGCTGTTGTTGAAGGATTAGTTGTTGGAGTTCAACACCTGGTGCCAAATTGAGTTGTTGTTGTTGTTGTGGTACGAAAGAAGCACTCACAACATAAGGCTGATAACGCACATTATAATTATTAATTGGATTCATCTTATTATTATTCTATATTGAAATATAAAACTAGAATTAAATTTATTAAAATGGTTAAAAATTCTTAAATAAATTTTTAAAACAACAAATTAATAACTTTCAAAACTTAAATTCAGAATGAAAATGGCTGACAAACACAAAGCAACTGTCTTTTGTACTTTATCTCGAAATATCTTGCGCATGCTCAATACGCATAATACTAATTTAAAGTGACGAAATCTATGAAAACCTGTTTTAGCTCTACATTTATAGTTTACATTAAAACCTCTACATTGAACTCAAGGTTAAACTAATAGGGAGAAGTTTTTCTATTTATAACTTGAACTGTGTATAAAGTTTATAAGTGACAGTTAGCTCGCTTCTAGAGGAACAATACTGTCACGTGTATTTTGTGAATTTTAATTTATTATTTCAATTAATATAATAAGTAACAGTAAGAACGCATCTTGTGGTTCAACTCTGTAACTTGTAGTAATTTAAAAATAGATACTGATTTAGACTTTCATATAAATACTTATTCTGGTTCGCCCTTTGCAAAATTTAACACGGTTATTCCCGCTCATCCTTTAGAATCTTTATCACGCTTATTCCTGCTTACCCTTTTGAAATTTATAAGTATTTTTTCCCATTAAAAAGCATTTAATTGAAAATATTTAGTTAACACCTGCTTCTAAGGAGGCTACGGGGGAAAAGGGGGATTTTTTACTTTGCACACCTAATTACCATTCTTTATGTTTTGGTGAAGTTCCCATGTCTCTATTACCTTTGTTTGCGGAGTTTTTATGTATTACGTGAAATTTGGTTAAGGTCGAATATCTTGAAAAGGGGTAATACTTGGGAGGTTGGTTTATATACGATACTTGTTTAGCATAAAATACTCTATGAAAAGACCTTTTTTAAAGTGTGATTCTATTCCGCGACAGATAGGCGGACAGACAGGCAGACAGTAGACTGTCATACGGACAGACAGACGGACATTTCAAACTTATAAATGTGATATTCGATTGCGTTAAAAATATTAATAAATTAATTATTGAGTTATAGAAAGTGAAAATTGCAGTCAAAATATTTGACATTTGATTAAAAACTGAATCATTAATTGTTTGGCATTTAATTAATTGAATCAATGATACAAACAATCAAAGCGAGAGAAGCATTGTTTTGATTTAAAACAAAACAAACATTTCTCACTTGATTTATGAATAAACTATTTGTAATAAACACGTGATCAGTATTGGTATTGTTTTGATTCAAAACACTACAAATATTTGTCACGTATTTTATGAATAAAACATTTGTAATAAACATGTGCTCAATATTTTGTATTGTTTTGCATCAAAACTTAATGTTTTGAATGACACATTATTTAAATTATTAATTTAAATAACGTTTAAATAAATAATTAAAACAAATATCAATTGAATTAATAAATGGCGGAAAGAATTGAAGTAAAGATACTATCAGTGAAATCGATGACAGAGTATTTGTTAAAAGAAGAAAATACTGATGAATCATAAAAATTACAAATAATTGAATTATTGATGTCTAAGACATACAGTATTTCTGATGAATACAAACCGCGCGAAGAACTGGAAGTGGGATCTAATTGTGTGGTTTATTGCAGTCTTAATAACCAGAAGTTGTCACCAAAACGATGGTTCAGAGCAGTCATTAAAGGCGTTTATCAATCCGTCGGCACTTTTCTGTATTCACTTTATTTACTCGATTATGGCTTCGATGTCTATCTGAAGAAGCAGTTTATCAGAGAAATGAGACCACAGTTTTACACAATGTTTCTCCGATATCAGGCTTTTGACTATCAGTTGTCTGGTGTCGAACCTCAAAATGGAATTAAATTCCGAGAAGTTGTTGAATATATTAAAAAACTGTTTAAGACTTGTAATGATTACGGATTGGCTGAAATCCTGACCAGAGATGTGAACGGATTATCCACCGGTCGATTGACTTTACCGAATGGCATGGATTTGTGCTCGCATTTGGCCGAAAAATCATTTGCTGTCGACAGATATGGTCTTAAATCAAACGAAATTAGTATTCATACAGATATTATTTCTGATTTCAATTCAATACGGAAACCGATTTCACCCCCGTTTATACGTTCGGCAAACAATGCATTAGTGGTAAACCCGAAGGTCTTTCAGTCATCGGCAAAAGATGTCATCAAAACTAATGAAACTCTTCCACCGATTGATATCACAAGAGATGTGTTTAAAAATGTTTCAAAAGTTTTTGTAAATAAATATCGAAAATATTGATGAATAAAACACTGATCACTCAAACACTGATAATTCAAATATTGATAAATATTTAAAAAATGGTATGAATTATTATGTTTTAATTATTACAGTATTTTATCCGTGATTTTCATTCTAATACCAAACTTTAGTCTATTGTTTATTAACTTATTTTTATCATTTAATTTATTATTATTATTACTATCATTAATATTATTGAAAATAAAACATTCATTCATAAAATGACACAAATAACTGCACTTACAAAACAAGTTATTTTGCGCGGGAAATTTTCCCGCCTAAATGAACAAAGGCCTTTGTTTGTAGACGCCATTTTGATTTATCGATGGCGGCCATTTTATAATATCGATTATCGATGGCCGCCATTTTGATTTATCGATGGCGGCCATTTTGTTTTTAGCCTATAATGGGGGCGTGGTCTTTGGCTAAAGGGGGCGTGTCTAAAAGAACCAATCAGAAGAAGGGGGAGGGACTTAATCTATTTTTAGCCACACCCCTTTGCTCTGATTGGTCGATGGGAGGGGCCAAAAGTGCGAAAAAGGGGCGTGGTCTTCTCTGATTGGTCTAGAAGTGGGGGAAAGTGGTGCGACCCCCTCCCTGCCTTTGACAGTGCTCCGTTATTACAGATCCTCTACTTACAGAATTTGCTTTTGCTTTTACTTTTGCTTTTTTCAAAAGCAAATACATTAAAATGTTATATTTATGTTTAAAATAAATCCATTATTTTTGTAAGGGTTGATATGGCTCAAACTTCGAATCTTTAATTCTAATAAATTTTCAATGTTTGTCAATGTCAATAATTATTAATACAGTTGTTTTCAGATAAGATTACATAATAAAGTTTTATACATTAATAATATTTTTAAGTATAATAAATATTTTTATGTATAATAAATATTTTTATGTATAATAAATATTTTTATGTATAATAAATATTTTTACGTTTAATTTTACAAATTTTATTTGTTGTTCACAATTTTTTCTTAACTAATATTTTTTGCAGCTAGAACTTGAAAGTAAGTATTAAAAAAATATTTAATTTTTAAAATCCAATAAAATCTAATTTATAGATACAAATAAGTGATTCATCATTGATTATATATGATTATTAGAGCTTTGAAGATCTGATGCAGTAAAGGTAATATTGCTAATAGTATAAAATGTCAGTTTATATTAGAAAAATATAGGGAAATAATATTTAATACAGGATTTTTTAGTTAAAATTAATGAGTTATAGAATGAATTTAACACTAATTGTCTCGTTCCAAATGGACTGTACGTCTTGTAGAATTAAAAATAACGCCAAAGTTATAAGGCTACAAATTTATTCTGAATTGTATTGTTTAGTGCGCATAATTTTCAGTGTTTTTGAGTTTTGATTTATATTTTGTATAAGAATTTGCGTATTCAAAATCTGAACAATCTATTTAATGCCTGCATTAAACAATAATTCAGCATAAATCATAACCTTAAAACTTTGGCGTTATTTTCATTCTACAAGACGTTACATTCCTTATAGAACGAGACAATTGGCGTTAAATTCATTCTATAACTCGTTAATTTCAACTAAAAATCCATGTAAAATACCTATCTATTAAATTCTACAGAAATAGCTTAGAATATATTTATACCCAGTGACATTCCAGTGCCGCAGAAATTTTTAGCTACGTTTAGCTACTAGGGTGAGGTAAAAATCATGCCCGAGAGAAATATGCCCTGGGCACAGGGCATAAGCATGGGCATGCCCAAATATGCCTCATTTAAAGGGCCATTGATTTGTTTGGTACAGTAAAACTTCTTTATTTTGAAGCATTTATGGGGCTATAAAATTGTTTAGATTTGATTATGAATAGATCAATTAGCATTATTTGATATGAGCCAGTGTTAAATTTTTTATTCAATAGAGCTAGGATTTGTTTTAGAGAAATTCAAAGTAACTGGGTTTAACTGTATCAAATGAGGCATTTATGCCCTGCTCCGTTGTGCCTGGCATATGCCCCATATGCAGCATTGCTCAATAGTGTTGTTTAAGAAATAAATCTCAATTCATAAGCATGAATGTCTTTTTTCGGGTCAAAAAAGTTAAAATTCGGGTATTCGGGTGTGATTTAGGGCAGATTCGAGTCAAAATTCGGGTAAAAATAAACCATAAGAATAAGACATATTTTACATTTAAAATATGAAAATTTGTTAAAATATTAACTTTTAATGGTATAAAATTAAAAAATGGCTACAATTTTCCTGTTCCTATTATTTCAATAGATAATATTCAAGTTAACTACCCTATAATGCGCGCAATTAGATTATTGATGTATTAAAAATAACTTTATTTAAATTAGTTATTTACTTTATTGGATATTTACCATTTTGTGCCCTAATATAACCATATTTATGACCATATGATATGACCATATGCCCTAATTTTGTGCAAATTATTCCTGACCGAAAATGTGAAAAAATGCCTTCAAAAATCACGATTGTTGGCCTATTCAATACACACATGTTTGAAGACATTTAAATTTTAGTCATTTATTAGCGCGAACGAAAATTTTTTTCAAAAAATTTCGCGCTTATATATTTGATTTGTCTGTTCGTCTGTCTGTCCGTCCGTCTGTCTGTCTGTCTGTCTGTCTGTCCGTCTGTCTGTCAGTGTGTCACATAATAGAATAGAAAAAGTAAAAGAAAACTGAACTTTTAGCGCGATCTTAAAAATGTCGAACTTATGTATTTGAAATGTCTGTCTGTCTGTCCCATAATAGAATCAAAATAGTAAGATAGCCATTTTATAGAGGTTTTTATGCTGATTAAGATTTGATCGCGCTTTGACAACAGTGGTTGACTATTTTCAATTCGAACTGTTATGTGTTAAATACAATTATTTGTTTAAATTGTTGCATTTTCATACATTAGAGGGGTCCATACATTGTTAGGACTCAAACTGGTTCTGGTATCAGTCAGTTATCCTCGCTTTACAGTTTATAGACGGCTATTCAATGCTTTTTAATGATTTACTGTATAAATATTTTTCACGGGAAAAAAGGGGAATTTAAAGTGAAAAAGGAAACCCCTTTCAGAAATGGGCTTCTAGAGGTATTCACTATATTATCGGAGGTAGCCCTGAGTTTTCTAATAAGTCTAAATGAGTTTTTAAAAATTATAAAGGTTAGAATAATAATACTAATAAATAATAATTTTAAAAATCATTGAATTCACAGTGAACACCTATATATGCTTAACATTCATTTACATTAGATTTAAGTCATATCTTTGGAGGACTATATCTTAAAAACTATAAGAGATAGAAAATTTTGAAAAAATAGATCCTTAATCAGGAGCCTAGAAAAAATCTATCTGGGGTATTTTTGGGAGCGTACCTCAAAATATATTGTTGGGCGTGTAAAAATTTGGGCGGCGAGATTTGACTCCCATTGAAATGTGCGACATTTAACACTAATCACGAAAATACAAATATAAAATTTCTAAAGGGTGAGCAGGAATAAGCGTGATGAAAGTTCTAATGGGTGAGCAGGAATAAGTGTGTAGAAATTCTAAAGGGTGAGCGGAAATAAATGTTTATCTCATATTGAGAATAGTCTAAACCTATATTCTATTTTTTTAATAACAAGTGATAAAGTTGATCCACACGATGCGATCTTACTGTTGCTTATAATAACAATGATATTTAAAATATGCAAACAACCCGTGACAGAATTGTTCCTCATGAAGCGAGCTAACTGTTACTTAAAATAATTATGAAATGATAAGTTATCACAACACATGTGACAAAATAGAACCACAAGATGTGTTCTTACTGTTACTTTTAATGTTAATTGAAATAATAAATTTAAAATTCACAAAATGCCCGTGGCAGTATTGTTCCTCTCGAAGCGAGCTAACTGTTAATTAAAATATTTATGAAATGATAAGTTATCACAACACGTGACAGATCTGTTCCTCTTGAAGCGAGCTAACTGTTACTTATAAAGTTTATACAATCTTCAAGTTATGATTAGAAAAATTACTCCCCATGAGTTTAACCTTGAGTGTAATGTACAGATTTTAAAGCATGCAATAAATGAACAGTTAAAACCGGTTTTCATAGAATTCGTCACTTTAAATTAGTATTATGAGTATTGAGGATGCGCAGGAAATTTTGTGAGAAAGTACAAAAGACGGTTGCTTTGTGTATGTCGGCCATTTTCAATCTGATATTCAGTTGTGAAAGTTATAAAATTTTTGTTTTTAAAATTTATTTAAAAATTTTAAATATTTTAATTAAATTAATATAAGTTTTTAATCTCAATATAGAAAAATAAGATGAATCCTATTAATAATTTTAATGTGCGTTATCAGCCATATGTTGTGAGTGCTGCTTTGGTTCCACAACAACAACAAACATATATCGCACCTGTTGTTGAACTCCAGCAACTAATGCAACAACAGCAATATACACCACAATCGGATTATGTGTTAGTGCCTGCTGATGAATACAACTACTACCAGCAATATCAGCAACAAATGCAACAACAACAACAACAACTTCAACAATTACAGGTCTTTCATCAAAATCAGTGGAATCAGTTTCAATATGTTGCTCAACCATATGTGCCGCAGTTGTCATCTGTGGTTTCATATGCTCCAATTACCACTCTTAATCAACCAATTGTAAGTGTGATACCTTCTGAGCAAGCACTTGTTGAAGTGATAGAACTATCTGATGATGAAGAGCCTCTGATAATTGAAGTTGATCCCGAACCACTAAACGGCAACAAAAAGCGCAAAACAACAACAATTAGGAAAATTTTATTAAATGATAATGCTTCAGAACCAAAGGCCAGCAATTCTCAACAACCAAAAACACCTAATATCGTAGTAAGTCCTTTAAACTTTACTAATTTAAATTATCCTGAAGGGCAAGAGCCTGTTATTGAGTGGGTGTTAGATGAAAGTAACGGCCAAAGAGATATTAGAAATTTACGAATGGTCATTAAAGAAGCATCATTCAGAGCCGTTCATCATTTTAATAACTCCGATGATCTCATTAATTATGAAAATGAGATTACTAACGCCTATGATAGAGTTATGCAGCAATTCTTAGCTGATGTTGAAGATCATTATTGGTTTTCTGTAAGCATTGAGTGTCATGACGATAAAAATACTGTTAAAGACATATGGCTTAGTCGTCAAAAGAGGGCACTCTATAATAAAAAGCGCTTTTTAGAACAAGTTTTGCTCACGTGTCAGTCAAATAAAGATGTGCTGAGCTCTGGTTTACTGAGAATTAAAATGCACGTTTTTAAGCCAATAGAGGGAGCAGGTAGAGCTCAGACGACTAATGCACCTGAGTTCTACAGCGACGAAGTGGTAGACAGGAAACAATCTGTTATAAACATTCAAAACGCTGGTAAAATGTGTGGATATATTGCCATAGTTCTAGGTATAAAGTTCCATGAGTTAGGTGAGAAGTCGTGCCCTGAGTGGATAAATATTATTAGTAATAAATTTCGTCAAGAGAGGATGGCTAAAGATTTTTGTGAACTTTATGACTTAGACATCAGCAAAGCCTTAACCACTGATATGATACACGAAAAAATCGATCAGACATTATCCCGTGATGGGTATCAGATAATTGTTGTTGAGCCTGTGCATGGAAAAATACAGTATAGGGGTACGTTTGCGGCTAAGCAGATATACCTGCTCTTTAGAGAAAGAGGCGAAAGTGGACATTATAGCCTAATTAAAAAAATGAATGCATATTTGAGGTGTAGTTATTTCTGTGCTCCCTGTCACAAGGGGTGGTCTGGCAGTAAGATGGGACATGCCTGTAGTGGTTCATGTTATCGCTGTAAAGCTCCAACCGTTTGTGTTGAAGATACACTTAACAGCACTGCTAAGTTATGCGAAGCCTGTAACATACGCTTTCCCACAATAGAGTGTTTTAATAAACATGAAAAATATGTTTGTAGTCACCGTCAACGTTGCCCCGAATGTGAATCGCAATTTACTGTTGATAAAAAACATCCGCACGTTTGTGGTGAGTTTAAGTGTAAAAAATGTAATGAGTACTATAGTGAACAACCACATTACTGTTTCATTAAACCACAAGACATAGCGCTCAAGAAAGAACAGGACTCATTAGTAAATGCGCAAATAATCGTTGCTTTCGATATCGAAAGCCAACTGATAAAACAAAATAACAGCAACATTACCCATCATAAACCAACTCATCTGTGCGCTATTATTGCTTGTGATAATTGTTGGGACTCTAATACAGCATGGATTAAAGGGGCTCCTAATGACTTATTAACTAATGCCATAACATGCATGCATTGTAAGGGAGGCAAAAAAGAGTTTGAAGGCGACAACTGTGTTGCGCAATTTGATGAACACATTTTAAACACTGTGTCACATAGTGCTCAACACAATAAAACTAATGTGTTAGTGGCTGCGCACAACTTCAGCGGTTATGACGGACACTTTGTGTTAAGTGACGTCATGAAACAAGAGTGCAAAAAGCCTTTACCAATCATGACCGGCAATAAAATCATGAAACTAGATGTCGCTAACACCCGCTTTTTAGATACTTTGCTGTTTTTTCAACAGCCATTGGCCTCATTGCCTAAGTGTTTTGGCTTTAGTGATGATTGTAAGGGCTTTTTTCCTCATCACCTCAACATCCCTGGAAACGAGGAGTATGAATCAACTTTAGACTGTATTCCTAAAAGTGCATTTGGTGTCAAAACAATGAAAGACAACACAGTTAAAGTGTTCAATGATTGGTATGAAGCGAACAAGCATTTGCCTTACAATCTAAAAAATGAGATGAAAAAGTATTGCGAAAACGATACTAAGATTCTCATCAAAGCGCTAATGCAGTTCAGAGCTTTATTTCGCAAACAAACAGAGTTTGACCCAATGCGCAGGTCATTTACATTAGCATCCGTTGGCATGGAGTTCTTCCGATCTCATGAGTTTCCTGAAAAAACACTAGGGATCGCTCCTATTAACGGATATGGCTCAAAGCGTAATAACTCCGCAACAGGCAAAGCGTTCTTGGATTTAATGGACAGCTGGTATCAGGGGAATACTATTATTAGAGAGTTTCATAAGGGCCCCTATTATTTTGATGGCATGATAAATGAACCATACGAGCATGAAGACGAGATAACAAATATAAGTCATACTTATGATGGCGTTGCCTTCGAATATTTTGGTGAGTTTGGAATATAATATGCTTAAATATTTAAAACTAATGTTTAATTTTCGAAAAGGCTGTTATTGGCACGCTTGTGAAAGAGCCGATGCATGTGATACAGCAGCTAAGCTGAAAGAGAATTTGAGTGATCCCGAAAAAAGACATCTCGAAAGCCGCTCAGATGAAAAAATTCAACAACTTAGAGATACAGTGGCCAGAAAAATAGAATATTGTAATAAGCATAACATCAAAATGGAGTTTTTCTGGAGTTGTACGTGGTTGGAGGACCTTCGGTTTTGTCGTACTAATAGAAATGATTACGACTTTTATCAAACTCAGAAAGCCCTGCATTCAAAATTTACGAAAGACCCCACACTTCACTGCAATATAAGAACCGCACTTCACGGGGGCCGCACGAACAATCTTAAGTATGGCTATAAAGTAAAACCTGGTGAAGAAATAAGATATGTGGATTTCACAAGTTTATATCCATATGTTTTGAAAAAGTTTCCCTATCCCACGGGCCACCCAAAAGTCATTCATCATGGCTATGACCGCGTCTCCAATGATATTAGTCAGTATAATGGCTTCGTTAGCTGTAAAATATTACCACCAAAACAGCTATATATGCCTGTATTGCCAATATCACACGACGGAAAATTATTGTTTCCTTTGTGCAACAAATGCTGCCAAACGCGCAATCAAAACACTTGTGAATGTGATGAAGAAGACAGGTGTTTGATTAGTACATGGACAACATTAGAGATCAAAGATGCTGTGGCTTCCGGTTATCGAATCATGGAAGTATATGAAATACTTGACTATGAGAAGATGACACCTGAGCTTTTTTACTTCTACATCAACAAATGGCTCAAAATCAAAACCGAGGCATCAGGCTGGCCTTCTTGGTGTAAGACCAATAAAGATAAGAGGAAATTTCTACGGCAATTTAAAAGGCGTGAAGGGATCGACTTAGATTCCGAAAACATGATTAAAAATTCTGGGCTGCGCTTTATCGCTAAATTGATGTTAAACTCGCTTTGGGGTAAATTAGCTCAACGGCATAATTTGCCTCAAACCATTATTGCTAAAGATGTTTTCGAGTTGCATAATATTTTCAATAATCCCCGAATAGAAATATTGGGGGAAATAGAAATAAATAATATGCTTCTTGTTAATTACAAAATGAAAGAAGATAAGGACGCACGCCCGGGAAATACATCTGTTGCTGTCGCCGCTTGGGTCACGGCTTATGCTAGACGTGAGCTTTTAAAACTCATCAATAAGTTAGAAAAATTCTCGCCTGGGTGTGTCTTATATTTTGACACTGACTCTGTTGTGTATGTCAAGAGGCATTACCCTTTGACGCAGCCTAAAGTTTATTGCCAAATAAGAGAGCACGATTTTTTGGGCGGTCTTACTGACGAGATCAAAGGCGAGTTTGGGGAAAGTGCGCAAATGATGGACTTCTACACCACTGGTCCTAAAACATATACATATACGGTGAAAACAACCAATAGCGATGGTTCAACAACTTTGCATAATAAGCTGAAAGCCAAAGGTAAATATAACTTTAAATATTTTAAAATTATTTTTACATTATTATTATCATTAAAAGGAATTACCCAAACACTGGAATCAAAAGATGGCTGTAATTACAAAGTAATAGGCACTCAGGCTATTCAGAAAATTTTAAATATGCCCATTGACTCCACATTTGTTAGTCAACATCAATTCCGAGCCAACTGTTTTCATGAAGTCACCACTCGATCAATGCAAAAATTTTTCAACCTTACATCAGAAAAACGACGATCGATAGGTAACAATACTCTGCCATATGGATGGGTCGATCGTACTGACGGCGATTATGATCTCCCGTACGCATGGCTTTATAAATATGGTGACATAAAAGATAAGCCGTATGAAACAGACCTTCATGCGCACATGGCTGAACAGGGAAATTGGATCCGTTACGATGAAGCAAATTTCCCCATTGATGCTGAGGATGAGTTAGAGGAAAGTGACGACGACAGTGATGAGGAGATTGACGATAATGCTGAAGTTGAAGAGCCACCAGGGGATAATATTATGGAATCTGATTGTGAAATAGAGGAAAGTTATGAAGAGGAAACTGACTCTGAATTAGATGATTAATATATTTAGAATTTTAATATAACATGTAAATGATTTAAATATTTTCAAATGTATAAATTTATATGACTCTTCAAATATATGCTGTAAAATATTTTATAAAAAGATATTAAATTTGATTTAAATTAAAATAACTGTTTATAATTTATTAATATAAAGACTAGTTATAGATAATAATTTTTAAAAATGGAATCAATAGAAAATTATGTAAAGTTCGTGCATCCCTTTACATGCATGATCGCCGGCCCAACAAGTAGTGGTAAGACTTGGTTAACTAGACGTTTATTGAGTGGCTTTAAGAATCTAATTATATTTAATTACGATCATAAAGTAGAAAAGTTAAGAGTTTTATGGTCTTACGGCCAAATGCAGTCTTT
>JAUJYR010000028.1:0-15146 GCA_033995805.1 Hermannia gibba
TTTTCGTCAAAATAGAATTATATTCTTGTCTGAGTATTAAAAGTTTAACTGCAAGTTAGACGGGATGCAGGTTTGAAAAGTTCGTAAAATGTGTGTTATCTGGACAATCCATCTGCAAACTAACTATGAGATGCTGAGGGCGTTATCATTGGTTTGGCGTTTGTCAGCATCAACCAGAAGTGTTGGCGACGAGAACGCAATAATTTTGTTTTTCACGAACAAAGTTTCAGTGCAAATATTCTTAAAGCATTTCTTTTTCTCTTCGAATGATATAAAAATAGCCCAAATATTTTATGTCTGTGACAAACTTTAACTTATGTTTAATACACAAACACTAAATTATTGCTGAGTTTTTTGCTTAAATTAATGTTAGAACTAAATTATAAACTACTGGAAATTATTTAACGAGATTAATAATGATCAATCAGGAAAATTTATTTATCAGCTTTACTTTAGGTTATTAAACGCAAAAAATTTTTTACATTGTTGACACTTTTTTCATTTGATAGAATAGTTTTGTCTAAAATATTAAGATTTAATTCCTATCTTAAAATCTTTAAACACAATGATAAGTCGGAAAATTAGATTTAAACTTTTAAAAATAACATTATATATGAAACTAAAAATATAGTCATGTAAAATGTTTATTCAAATTACTGCAATGCAAACATAGTTTAAACAAATTTTTTTGAGTTACAAAATCAAACGCATTGACAAACTGTGGTTTTGCCAAAAATTTATTTTTAATTTTTTTAAAACGATTTAATTGATTGACAAAATAGCGTTTACTTCTGAATCAGCAATGATTGAGAGCATAAGAATAAAAATGAAAAAACAAATAGAAATATTTTGGGTTTGAAAAAATATTTATAGTGCTGTTTTTTATATTTAGGATGAAATAACTCGTATCTCATTCAGAAATTCTCTTATCTTTAAACTTGATTTAAATTAAATTCATTAATTCAACTATCAGTTAAATCAGTGCCATCGTGTACTATAGTGCACACTTTTGGTCGTGGATTGTATTTAATTAGATTAAAAAAAATAATATAAACTCCATTAATAAAAGGCTTGAATTATTACATCAAAGTTGGGATCATGTGTAGGAAGCTGTTTATCTGTTGAGAAAATACTAGAGCAATAACTCAACAAATATATAAAGTAACAAATGTTAGTCAAATGACCAAAAGAGACCATTTCCTGTTTTTTCATACCAAGCAATCAAAATAAAACCCAATACTTATGATGATTTCCAGAATGAATCAATTGAAAAATGAGTTGTGTTTGAGTGAGATTTTTGGGAAAATAGATTTGTAAAACACTTAATTTAAAATTCAGATTTGGAAAAATAAGTAGATTTGTGAAATAATAGTGAATAATACTATAGAATGATCTTTTTTAAGTCAATCTTATGAAAATTCAATCATTCATTGTGAAACATATAAGAAATTATCAATGATAGCATTTATTTACAAATAGAAATCATATATGATTGATGTGGACATATTTTTTCATTTAAATATTTTTTGTTGATTTTAAGATTACTGGGATTATATAGGCATCCAATAGAGTTTGCAAATGTATAAAAAGTGACGGGTGGGCTATTTCATGCAGTGCTTGGGACGCAAAACATGGGGTCAAATCCGGTACAATAGAAGGGTCAGATCACCTACAATGTAGATTGTGATCTACCTTAATCCTGGATGACAAGCTGTAAATAATGCTCTTATTTAATGAAAACTGAGATGAGAATATACCTCCTGTTCTAATATGCATAATCAGGATTCATGTATTAGTGTCTGATCCACTATTAATCGTTCAATAATCACAATTCATTGGCTTTGATATGAATTTTTTCCTATTTGTTTTTCATTTCAAATCTATTTAATTTCCATACAAAGAGATCAGTAAATATTCGTGAATGATATTTGAATTTCAAATTAGATTCAAATTCAAGTTTATCCAAGTTTTAGTATTGAATCTTAAAATATTGAAAAGACATTGACTTAAACTAATACTGAAACTAAACCGAAAAGAATTGAATAAATCAAAAGTAATGAAAGAGTTTTACAATAAATTCAATGATAAATTATACAAAAGATTAATAATAAAAACATGACTTTATTGAAAGGCAAAATATATATATTGCATAATTATAATAATCAGAGAGTTATTTAATTTTATTGAATTTAAATTAAATTTTAATAATTTCAATATTAGCTGACAAATGCATTGAACATTTTAATAATTAAATTATGATAAACAGTGCAATTTTATCTATACTATTGAAAAGCAGCTGTTTATTATCACTTTTAGTTTATAGTATATTACAATTTGAAGATGTGGGCACTCAAACTGTTTAAACTTAGAAAAATTGTTCAATTTTATCGTATTATATCGATTGTGACCCCACAACATCAATGTAAGGATCGATATTTATTTTTCAAACGAAATTTTACGCACACAATAAGTGGTTAAAGTTCTTATTTGTTGAACAGATGTCTAAATATCATATAAATATGTACAGTATTTCTAATTTAACAACATTAGTATCACTAGTGGTTTATGTGTGTGTTATGTTGTATCTGATGTTGATCTCACTGAATGTAATTTATTTGTTCAACAATAAGTCAGATGAATCAGCATTTGTTGTTAATCCAGTGATAATGCACTACTTGTTGTTGTTGTCTTGTGTTTGGTGATGAACTGCAGAACTTATGCTATTAAATGAATGACTGACCTCAGACAGATTGTCACTCGTGATCCTAAAGTCATTTCCATAAACTGTAATTACATAAATATAAATCATTAGATCAGCCTATGATAATAGCCATTAAGATATGACAAAATTATTAAACTATTGGTTAGAATTACTGGTCATTAATTGTTTGTCATTATGCAAAGGCCTTGAGAATAGTCGATTCGAGAGAAAAAAATGAATTATGAAATTGGACTCAATTGGAAATTTAGTGAATCGGATTCAATTAGCAAACAATCTAAATGGGCTTTGCAGGGCGTGGTGTTTGTTTCAATAATCTATTGCTTGCATTTTTGTAATTGAGTTTGGATGAGGTTTAGAGTTTGATATCTCCTCCTACATAAGTGATAGTATTGAATCAAATTGAACGTTAATATTATTTGCCACATCTAGATAATATTATAGTTAGAATAAGTTCCTATGCTTTTATACATCTCTACACAACCACAGCATGACGTGCAAATTTAGCTGAGCTCTGAAAATGACACTGACTGCTATCATGTTTGCTGATCTAGCATGCTAGCTAGCATTTGGTTCAACTACTCAATTTTGTGCAATAATCGACTGTATATATATATTTTCACCAAAGCTCTGCCACTGTCTAATTATATTCAATGCGTGCATTGCAAGCCCGGTTGCTATGCCATAACAGACATAACTACAAGTTAAGCATGAATTATTGTCATTCACTCTCATGTCAGATGCTGTCCAATGCATTCGGACATTTGTTTTCCATCGCTATGACTTGCCTTTCCTTTATTAGTGATACAACGGTTATGAGAGATATTTGGTTGAGATAAGGCTAATGTCAAACTAACATTGTTTCATTATTTCATACAATATATTACACAATCCAATCAAAATGCTTGCTTTGGTGAGTGCCGAATGTTAAATAACAAGACTATAGAGCCTCTTGACTTTCTATCTCTAACTAATACCCAATATCTATTTGAAATAATAACTATAATACTTATGACTATTCCAAAGTTCACTAAAAATCTATTACGCGTTTACGTTATCCTTAATGTAAAGTTTCAGACAATCAGTATTTGAACTTTGATCCCAAAAACCCAGAAACCATTGGAATGTTTAATATTTAAATTTTATTCAATAGATAAATCTCTTTACATTAGGAAACTTTTTCAATCATATATACTAATTGAGTGAATTATTTTTTCTGATTCAAAACAAATGTATAATAGAATAAATTTAAATCAATTAATTAGAAATTCATATTTTCATAGCTTAGACGTTGAACTTGTTTAATAATTGGTACGGAATATATTATTTACTGATAGATCAGGTATGAGATAGAGTTAAAAATAACAAACACTTTGCATATTAACTGATATAGAAGAATAAAATTTTCAAAAATCTTAAATCATAGCAAATTCAGGACAAGTTTATAACTTTTCAATGAAAAAATTAAAAAATGTTAATCAGAATCACATTTAAATCATATCAATGTTAGTGATTCGATATTATAATGAAAAAAGTTTTGTAGTCGAAAATCCTGCCTTTGATTTGTTAAATTATGATTTATAAATGAATATGATATCAAACAATTAATTTGTTTGTTTAATAAATAATTTGAACGCAAACAAAATCATTGCCTGTTTATATAATGTTTATTACAGTGAAGTCATATAACTTGAAATGTGTTGACTTTATAATATTTACACTGATTTACATCTGCTTAAAGGAATTGATAAAAAATTGAATGAGTGAAGAAATGATAAGCAAGGATATGATGATAATTCAGTGTTTTTAAAAGATTCTCATTCAGAGCATCACGTTTTTAGTTGGTTTGTTTGCTTCCGTGTGAGCAAAAAATAAGTCCATCTATTAATGTTTTTCTATTAGAGGCAAAATATATACGAAATTTGTGTACATATAGTTAATGTTTTGAGTACAAGTTTTTTAGAAACCAAGAAAAATGAGATCAACGGAATGATAAATGAATAAGATTGAGCCCTGATTTAATGGAAATGATCTTACTTTGAGTTTGAGTTGGTGGTGAAGTATTGCCACTTTGTCCGATTTGTTCCCCTTGATTTGGATAACTGATTATTTTGTGCACACAATTCACCTGCTCTGAACTGATTGCACCACTTTCTGGGTTTAGTAATTGCATTGATGCTAATTTGAGAGCAGGGGGTGTTTGAGGTGGTGTATCTGCCTATATATGTGAATGATAATCAATTTTTAATTTGCATAATTTTTCACATATCATTATGTAGTAACAAAATGATAAATAGTAAACAAATTTTAAATTAATTTTATCACAGTGGTTTTATAACGCTAGTCGATTCAATTTTAGTTAAAATATGAATTTGAATAAATTATACAAATTTGACATTATTTGTAAACTTGATCTCATATCAGTCACAACTGAATACACTTGAATATTGAATTCTTATGCAATTTTATGATAGCAACTAATTTCTTGATCTAATTTATTGGCTTTTTTCTCTTATCTTAATGTTGAATATTTTATAATGAACTGCATTCAAGTTTTTACATCCAAATGAATAAAAATATTTTAAATATTTTCAATTCATTGCGATAATTATTATTTGTTGCACATTATAAAGAATAATTTTTAAATTCATGAATTATTCAATAAAAAATAAATTAAATAAATTATTGATAATTTGATATAATTTATTAAGTTTCAATTTCAGTTTATTAAGTATTTATAGAGAGATATACATTGGCTCAAAGCTATTTACTATGAAAATAAAAAATTAAATAAAACTTATTTTATCCTTAAATCTTGAATACTAGTGATAAACTCTATTCAAACACTATTAGACTTATATAAGATTTATAAGATTATTCAATTATTCAATCAGGTTCTCAATCTATGGGATTGATTTTGGATATTTAAATAATTAGTAAAATAAAAATTGATTTGTTTTGATTTTATTGATTAAAACTAATTGAAAACAATAAATTCTTGATCAACATTTCAATTGAAAATAATAGTTATTATCTCAGATTGAATTGAGTTCCGAAAGCAATAATTTTTGTTTGACTGAAAATTGAATCTCTATTTACAATTGATTAACAAAAATACTAAAAGCATTTCTCTATTATTTGACATTTATATCGAATAAATAAACTTCACGAGAAAATAATTCCTAAGTGTTATGAGATAATGAAATTATAGTATCTTATAATTTACTGTCTAATCATATCAATGGTTAATTTATAAAAGTTGTTCCCTTTTACTTCTTAAGTATCGATTTATTTCAAAGATCACAAATAATGTGGAAACTCATACCTGTGGAGGTAATGATGCCGCTGATGTGTGGAAATGTCTTTGCAATGATGGCATATAATGTGTTCCGTAAGGATTGACAGATGTGTATGGAGTGTTATGAGAGTGAGTGTGTGTTTGATAGAATGCTGGGTTCGAGGCTGAGAATGCACTCGAATGTATATTATGAGGTGTGAGGTGTATCTGAGGCGCGAGATTAACATTAGGATTGAGATTTAGGTTTTGATGATTCTTTGGTTTATCATCTATTGCTGTCGCAGCCAATGACCAGATTTTTGGTTTAGAAATATTATTTGTCTGATTGTTTTTGTCCTGGGATTGAGACAAAAAATTTGAATCTATAGTATTGTAGTATTGCTTAATGTTTTGAAACATACACTAACATAACATACAAAGCTATTTCAATTCATTCAATTATAGTTTTATCCAATAGATTATTATTGACTATTATTTGACTGACATTGAACATGCATATATACAAATGGTTCTACTGTTTCAATTATATTTGAACTATATTCATTTTTATTATCTTAATTCTCAATATTTTAATGGAATCAAATTAAAACATTTATTTAATTTGATCACCCAATGTATATTTGAGATGTTGAAGAAATCAAATATCGATGAGAAAGTTGTTTTTGTATAAAAAAAGCTTACGATAAAAGTGTGCTGAAGAGTTTCATTAGTTGATGAACAAGTTGTAACAGTATTACTCAGTGATGGTATAATTGCACAGTTTGCTGATGTTTGGTTTGAATGACCTCTAGAGCTTTCAGAGAGATCTAAAGTGTAGAGAAAAACATTATTATTGATAATAATAAATATAAGTGAAGTTAAAATTTGTGATTGAAGTTAAAGATAACAAAACTATTGTAATGATGTAAACAATAGAATAGGAAATGTTCATAACTAGTATTGGGCAAACTTTTTAGTGTTTTGAGTTAATTGAATATAATTGAAAAGCTTAAACATAAACACACTGAGAGTGTTTGCATATACAACCAAATAGAAAAAAGTTAAGTTGAAGTACTTGAAGAAGTGGTAGAGGGAGAGGCAGGTCGAAGGTTTGATGGGTCGACGCATGTTATTACTCAGTAGTGGTAACTGTGTGTTAGTCTTACTAAAATTTATGAGCTACAATGACTCGGGATGACCCGACTAAATAGTTTCCCATAAGCAACTGCTGTGTGTTTGTTTTTGCACAACTTGTATGTATGTATACAACTTGTACTGTTTCTTAAATAAAAAAGAAGAGATTCTTAAGACTTAAGACAAGACACACTCTGAACAACTCTCTCCACAGGGCGATAGAGACGAATTCCACTGCATGGGTTGTATATGCACAGTTGGATATCTCATTCAACCTCTCGAGAGCGTGATTTTGCATTTGTAATGACCACCACTGTTTCAATGCAGACCAATTGAAATTATTGCTGTTCGTTCACTGACAACAAACTGCTTTCACTAATTTTTTGTCTGACATTTGTCAAGGAAGTTCTCAAGAATGATATGACTTTAAAATTTACTTGATTAGGACAAAATGAATGGAGTCACTGGTTAACTATGCATAAGCACTTTTCTGGGATAGTCTCATAATGGCATAAACTATGGTTATCACAATAGGGGGTTTCAAAACCTGTACAATTGTATAAATGTGAAGAAATAGTTGGTTAAAGAAACTGTTTCAATCACAGACCACCCAAACTCACACAACTATCAATTGATTGAATGCATATCAAGTGATGTTCAACAAAAGAGTTGTGTCGCCAATAATTGTAAACTATTTCGATATCAATGTTTGATTTCATGCATTTCAAAAGCAATAAGTATCTGATATTTAGCATATTTTGAATTAAGAGACGGCACCGTAATTATACCCATTCATGTAATTCAATTCAATGGATGAGCTATTTATTTATATCTAACCTTTCATGTGATCTGAATATTCGCTCCTTGTCTGCAAATCTTTTTTAATAGTGATTTGATTAATATTTTGGTTGTGATCACTTTCACTGATATTTTCATGTTTGGTATCATTATCCTCATCGCTGGTAATGATATCGTCATCGTTATCATCACATCTATTCCTTGGTTCCCAAGTCATCTTATTCTCCTTCTTCAGACGTCTCCTGGCATTAGCAAACCATGTCGATACCTGACATTGACATTAACTACTTTAATCATATATATTATACACAAATTAAATAAACATTAAATAGAAAATTAAACCAGAGATTGCAATAAATTTTGTGCCAACTATTTTCTCTGTTTAAAAAAAATAAAATTATTTTTCTAAACGTTTATATAGAGCCATAAGCGTTAATAATTTTCACTACATTTTAATGTCTGTAATAAAACTGAAATCAGTGTTTGTTTTTAAATATTGCTTTTAGATAAAGTTTGTGCATATATACATACAATTTAATTGTTTTTAGATTTATGAATAGATTAAATAATAAAATTTCTGTTTTGGATGCTATTTTCAATTATAGAAAATGTTAATACATGTGTGTTAAGACACTGTTAGTTTACTTATTGAATGATTGAATCATCAAGTAGAAACTGATTAGCATAAAGTGGTTATAGCAGTTAGCCAGAACCAATTCTCACCTGAGTCAAAGTCATCTTTGTGATGATAGCTAGCATAATTTTCTCTCCCTTGGTCGGGTATGGATTCTTTCGATGCTCATTGAGCCAGGCCTTCAGGGTTGTGGTCGAATCTCTGGTCACATTCTTTCGTCGCGCCGCACCATTGAAGTCATAACCGGGAGTGTACCTGAACAACGACATCAAGGAGACAATCAATGATCACAGTCACTGTGGCTGTTAAAGCAAACTTTAAACCTCAATAGACACAAGTGATAAGCCTTGTCTACTAACTATCATAATAAAAGATCTGCTCAGACAATGTATTTTTTCAAAATTAGTGGACTCATTACAAGAGAAAATAACATAAAATAAACAATGGTTTCAAATATTTTAGACTATTAAATATGTTTATTAATTAATACTATTTTTGTTTTCATGTTATGGATGATCAAATTTTTTGACTGTTCTCTAATTTGTCAAATTATGATTGAAAAGTTGGTGCACTTAAAGGCTATTTTCAATTTTGTGGAAATGGTTTGTTGAACGCGTGTCAAAACTTGTTCCCCCTTTTTTGCATAGCAGATGATTCTGACAAAGATCAAGCCATAACATATCCATCACTGCATTCAACTTAAACCTAGTTTTTAAATGCATTGTAAAACTATAATTTTTGTTTCTTATCTTTGTTTTAGTGGCGTCTCTAGTATTGGAACGTAATATCATAAGAGCCCAGTGGGGTAACAGTCCCACATCCGTCCCTTATGTTTAGGACATAAAAAGTTTTTACGAGTTTTGTCGCCATCGAAATTGCGACAATCATTTATTGTCCACTTTTAAAAGTCTTATAAGTCTTATTGTCGAACTCGATGGCGACTATCTTTAGAACTATAATTGCGATAAAAGTGAGTGATCTTTCTTTAAAGAACAATTAAAATTTCGATTGTATTTAGTTTTTGCACAATTAGTGAACTCAAATTACCCAATAGTCAAATGGGAAAAATGCAATTATTGAATGCAGTCTTACCCGTATTGAGTGAATGCCGGGTCATAATAATAATTTGCTGATTGGGCTGCAATTCCATGAGCCCAAGAGGCAGCCGCTGCTGCAGCATCTTTGAAGCCATAATTAGGCTGAAATAGACATTAAATTTAATATAAGACAATAACCTAAACATTAGTTTGTAACTAATATAAACTTTATGATTCTCACCAAAGTCTGATAGAAACTGACAGCTGAGGGATCAATAACTGTTGGATTACAATAAGACGAATCTGGATATGTGTTAGGTTTTGTTGCATAGAAGGCTGAAGGAGTTGTGGGTGAGCTGTGTTCGTGAGCCATATTAGCCAATCCACCCGCAGTCACATTGAATCTGTTGTTCGAAAGGGAATCCATTGATAACGGAGTAACAGAGTTGGGATTTGGATGAATAGTTGAGGCAGAACTGGGTAGAAGTCCGTGTTGTCCAGCACTATGACCAGAGCCAAGCCTGAGAGTCAACGGCTCACAGCATGAACTTCCGGACACTGTCGACGACTGAAATGATGAATTGAGAAAAACAATAATATGAGAACCCTTTAAGCCATTAATGTCTGAATTGCTGATATGTCAAGTTTGTTAAACTTATTATAAACGACATGTGTCTGCACATCATTTGAGATAATAACCACATGCTTTGCCAAACAGTGTGTGGGGTTTTTTAAAATTTCAAATCCAGAGTTATGTTTATGCTATGTTTTAAATTATGGTTAAAACTTACAGTTGTTGGTGAGGCTGCGCCTGATGTGTTGTGATGAGTTGCGTAACCAAATTGCCCGAAGGCCACTGTTGGTGGTGAAACACTGGGTGACATGGACAGTTTGTGCCCACTATGTTTCATCAAAACGAATTAAACCAAGTTTCCAAACTTTTCAATTATTACTATTTTAACCACAAATCCAATTTATTTCTAGTTTCTTATCATTTAATGTTAAGAACAAATGAGAATATATTTCAAACTGAAGCACTTCTACCGGTTAAGTATTTTAGTGCCCTGGACTTTAATTTAGTGGTACCTTAGAGTCACTTTGATATATTATAGAGATATATATACACACAACAAGTTAACAAATGTCTTTCTTTAATTCTTACATGAGATTAAAGTGCACACTCAGAATACAACAGCATTACATCCAATGTTAAAGTAGTTTCGACATTAACACTGGTCTGGATGTATGGGATCAATAACCGAAACCAAGTCTGATTCTATCCAACATATTTGGTCCGGTGATTGATGTATGGTAGAGCTCACCATACATACCCATTCTCAACTACCATACTAGTATCCAAACTCCACCACTGGGGCGGTTAGCACTGCGCTAGCATTGCAGCCTAGATTAACAGTTACCCAATCAGCATACTATTGTCAGATTAGTCATTGTGCAAAATTGATGTTATAAAACTCTAATAGGGGCTCAACAGGGGTAGAATTACGCAAAGGAAATCCGCCTTTTCCGTGCTATTAATTGCAATTCACTTTATTTTCTCTCATCGTATTATTTTTTATTTCATTTTGTTTCCATTCCTAACAATATTTGTACTGTTTTGTGTGCATTCAATAATGTATTACATTTATATATTAGTTTAGCTTTTTTACCCCTAATATGCATAGAATTGCAATTAAATTTCTAATAATGCAATAAAATATATTACTGTATTTTGTTATTATTTATTATTTTATCTTCTATTTCATAATGTCTTCTTTTGACAAAGACTAATGATATTGCAGTACAAACTAAAAAACTATTGCAGAAAAAAATAACATACATTTCTTATTTATTTTTGCTATAAACCAATCCATACTGAATTGTATATTAAGTTGATTCAAATAATGGACTTATTCTAATGTCAATGTAGTTTGTATAACCATTATTGCTTATTGATAATAATCATGCAACCAATTGACATAGCACATTGCTCCTGGTTACTCTTATTGTCACTTACCAACTTATATAAATATTATTTTATTTTTACTATTAATCAAGTTATCAATTTCTCGCCAATTTATTACTTTCAAAAAAGTTTTAGAAGTATTCAAATTATTTAATATCTAAATTTTTATAGATATAGATATAAAAATTATTTTACTATCCAATTTTTTTCAAATTTAGTGTTATTTATTGTTAGTTGAAATTCAAATCAACAAAAAATTATTTGCTTTAAATAAATGCATATTTAAAAAGATTTCAATTTGCATAAAGTTTTTTGCTTAATATTTTTTGTTTACTATTGAACGTTAAGAAGATTAAATATATCAATGTGAGTTTGTTATTTTTCTCATAAGTTTTATTTAATATTGACTATTAATCACACATTTTAAGGCTTGCCATTATAAATGATAATTCAACTTGCTGAAATCAATTTCTGGATTAAAAATTAAAACATTTTTAACATTTTTAATCATATTAATTCAGAGTGCACAAATCAAATTTATTTTTAGCTTTGTATACAATTTTATAAAATTAAATTGGCTGAGTTAATTATTCACGTTAGTTATTTAATTGAATTTCTGTATCATATGAGATGATAATTTGGTAGAAAATAAGTTCATAGTTCTGATAACTTGTGATAATTATAGCTTTGAAAAAATTCCGAATTTCTTCTGATACGAAACAATTTGCGGATCATTAGTGGTCCGCGAAAAAGAGGTTGAATTATTTCTAATTGATATCAAAAACATTATCACTAAATTATGATAAGACTACAGAAAAGTACTCATAAACTAATCATATCAATGAAATGAAAATATAATTGAACAAACATTCAAATTGAAATTCATATAAACATAAAGCTTTTTTAATTTTTTTAAAATTAAAATTTAATCAAATTGTGTTATGAATCATAACTTATGATATTAATATTTTTTAAGTAAAATTTTTTAATAAATTATTTTAATAAACAGAGGTTATAATAATAAAATGAGAAGAAAGCTTACAATCTATACTTTTATATAATATTATCTATAGATATATAGCTATTAATTTTTACGTCATTAATCAATTTGAATAGGCTCATGATTTTGAATGTCACTTTTATAATAAAAGGATTTTAATCGAATTGCATTAAAACATCAACTGATATATAATTGTTTGCCAATAAATTAGATAAAAAATCAATAACCACTTCTCGCTATCTGTAAATTTGGTGATAACATAAAGTTTCGTAGCTATAATGGTATTTGAATTAAGATAGAAAATGACAATTTTTTAAAAGGTTTTTTCTCTATTAACAGACAAACAAGTTGTGTATAGTCAACTAAATGATAATTTATTGATTAAATAATTTTATTATATTTATTAAATCACATAAATAATTCTTATTTTAACATGATTATTTTGAAATTTTAAGCTAAGCCATTCTATACGCCTAAGAATAATCAGTGTGCATCCATCATATTGAGATGTGCGAGGTTTTGGAATGCCCTCGATCTTCTTGTTTATGAATTTATGGTAGTATAACAGCCATTATGACTAAAATATCAATTTTCAAACCCATAAATAACATAAATTGTTAATTTTAATTTTCGAGTCAAGTGTTGCCACTAAGTTAAGGATTGTTGAAATATTTCAATATTTCATTGATTTGTTGGTTTACAGTTAATGCTAGTTAATCCTCAAGTTATAATTTTAAAGTGTTTTATTTGAAGACATAATCCAGACATAAATTCACATATTTTTGGGTCTTTTATGAGTTCACATATTCAGGAAAAACTATCTTAACTGTAAATTTATTGATTTTATCTTTAAAACTATTCTACACTTATGTTTGGAAATTGAAATATTCTTTAAAGCAATAAAATCAATGTTAAGAAACATATTTAAGTGATTTCAATAAGTTATGGTTTTTCAGACCAAGTAATCACTAAATAATAAACTAACAAATCTGCTGAAGAAATTATTGATTATTTACTTTATAAATAAAATGTTGGTAAAAAATTTTCATCATAAAAGTCTAGCTTTCAAATGAGATTAATATTAATACGATTTCATAAGTTTATTTGCACAAAAATTTGAGAATGTTTTAAAATTTTCTTTTATTTATTTTAATTTTTCTCTCCAAAAAAGCAAACATTATTTATTTAACTTTTGAGAAATACATTTATTTGATATAAATATAAATTTATTTGAGTCTTGAGATGACATTAATACCCAGTCATTCCCTGCCAACAAAAAATATTTTAGATTTAAACAACAGTTGAATAGTTTATCAAATTGAATGGCATTTCAACGAAAAATTCGACTGGTATTAAATTTTATGAATGTATGGATACTTAGCTAAACCTTACTTTTCACAAACATAATAATTAATTAAATTTATTTTTCTCTTTGTCATTTCCATTGAAGATTCAAATTTTTTCAAGATTATCTGCCTTTTGAATATTCAAATTTGATAATACTTAACTAGACACTTAATTACCATTAAATAATGTACCTTCAAACCTTCAAGCAACTGTATTTTATTTCAGCATTTTAAAATATTTAATTCTATTGAATATTTAATCTCAAATTGAAGCTTGCTGAATCCATTGATAAATTTCAAATTGCTAAATTTAAGATGTTATTTTAGATTAAAATTAATCAATTAATCAAGATATAGTTTTACAGTTTATCACCGTAAATAACACATCGTGGGTGTTGGTTGAAATGTCATATTATTTGTTAATTTTCTTATTTGACGGGGTTGTTATTTGCTAGCTAGACTGTATAAAGATACGCATATTGATAATTAATTAATTAATTATGATATTTTTTCATATTTTCAATAATTTCCAAATACTTTTTAAAACCAATTTCATAATAAATGGCGAAGAATTGTTTACTGAAATATTTTAATTTTGTTTAAATGCTTAAAAATAAAATATTTTATGCTATTATATGAAAGCTTTATATTATAGGTAATGATTTTTAAAAGTAGGATATTTTAACTAAACTAACTATAAGAATTCAATTAACAACTTGAACTGATTATTTTATTAATTCTATCGATTATTCAATGAAAATTAATTTTGACTCAGATTTTGTCATTTAATGTTTAAAAAATTGTTTTAAAAAATGAGAAAACATTTATATTTAAAGAATGTAAAATAACTATACACATGTTACTAATTCGTTTCCTTAGTTAAAAATATTATGTTTTAATACATGTATTGTTGGATATTTCAAAGAAATGACAAACAATTCAAGTAAAATCAATTATGAATTTTATCCTAAATTCAAATAACAAACATAGTTTTATATTTAGATTAAAATAATGGATTTATGTTTAGCCTACAATTAAAATATATTGAGTTTAGAAAATTAGTTATTCAATATGACTTATAATTAGGAAAATATGATACAGTCGAGTGCCAATATAATGAACATCCTATATAATGAACATTCCTTTATAATGAACAACTCCAAGATTCCAAATCCACTTCCATAGACATTAATGTTAAAATTAGTCCCTTATAATGAACTCCTTTTTAATGAACAACC
>JAUJYR010000029.1:0-15053 GCA_033995805.1 Hermannia gibba
GAGAGATGTTTAATACAATATAAAAAGCAATATTAATAAGCATTGAATTTTTATTTGTAATTAAATTAACATTTCTCACATTCAAAAAATAATTTAAGTTCTTGATTTCAAAAAATGCCTAAATCGAGGTTCAGTCAAAGCTATCGGTGCAATAAAAGTCTAGAGCCTTAATTGAGGTCATTTAACATTAGAGGCCCATATGAACATTCGGTACTGCAGAAAACCGCTGCCTATATCGAGGATTGCCTAAATCTGGGTTGCCAAACCCGGGGGGCGGACTGTATGTCAATTCAAAGCTTATTTAATGACCTATCAATCTATCATAAATGTTTTCATTAGGAGCAATCGATAAGGGAGTTCGTTCTATTTCCTGTAGACTTCTTAGGCAAAATCAGAGTTCAGGCTAGGGATCGAAATAGATTCAAAAACCTTGAGCCTGAGCCTAGTCTTTGTAAGCTATATCTCTAAGCCTGAGCTGTAAGCTCAAAAAACCTCTTGAGCTGAGCATATAGGCTCAGCCTTAGCGAGCTCGAGCTGATTTCGATCCCTAGTTATAATTATGATTTAATTAATCCTTTATTTTATTCTGAAGTTTCATTAATAGTTAATTAATAATTAATTATTAAAACCATAAAAATATTTGATACCCAATGCTATTCTCGAAATAAGAATTACTTGAATCTTAAACTGAATACAAATAATTTTCAAATAAAATAAATTTGTGAATGAAATTTTTTATGCCTTTTGAAAAATTTAGAGAAATAACATATAATTATTAAAATCATTATAAATATTGAATAAAATATAATGAATTCGTAATTATTGATATTTTTTTAGAGGAAAATAATTTTCTACCACAAAGTGGTTTTTATATCGGAGATATTCCTAAATGTGAAGCCAATGATTGCAATGAAATGACAAAACTTAAAGCACTAAAAGTAGAAATTTATTATAATATGAATTGGGGTTACAGTGCGTACATATTATCACCGGACGGAGGATTTATATCCGAAGACCAATTGCCATACGGTCTGAAAAATAGCTCAGAAATAATTGAGAACCCTTTTTGGCCAAAAGATCTAAATATGAATAAAGTTTTATACAAACCGTCAGCTTTTCGACAAAAAGACCACACATTTTATTACATAATTAATTACAGGGACTCTAATCCACAGTTAGTCACGAATACACTGACAAATAAACTTTGGCCTTCAGTAACTTCATGGAAAACGATGCCATTGCTTGGATATAAAGGATTAGTATTTATTGCGGTGTTTTCGTGGATAAAAAATGATGCCATTTATGCAGTTTTAGATCCGGGAACAGAAAATAGTGCGATAACTAGAGTTGGAATTGTGTATGAGTTAAAAGACATTAATTCTGATCAACCATTTGTTAATATTGTAAGATTTTGTTTTTGGGATACAATTCTGTATAACAATAGCCTTAAAATTTTTTAATTAAATTTATTTTTAAGAATAAAACCATTAAAGATCTATTTGGTTGTGCGGTTGACACCGGTGGCGCGGGTTCGGTAAATAAAAAACCTGATGAACCGGATGAAAAACCGCGTGAAAATCCATTAATAATAATAGTTATTATTATTGTAATATTCATTGGTGTCGTTTTGATTATTATATTCATTGCTATATTTACTTATTTCCGTCGAAGTTTGTATTTTTACAGATAATTATCTTATTTTGAATTACAATTAATTAGTTTTTGAATCAATTTCTAGAGAGAAGGAATACTTCACAGGAAAGTATTTCCTCATTAAGTGATGTCAAACGACTGGATCGTATTCGTAGTGAATCTTCGGGAGAAATCGGAAACATAACTAAGAGAAGTGTATCAACTGATAAATCGACTTCACAGTATAGTAGATCGACTTCAGAGTATAGCAAATCGACTTCAAAGTATAGCAAAAAGTCACCCATAAGTCCAAAGTCATCCATAAGTGTAAAGTCACCCAAAACTAATTCAAAATATCGTAGAAATTAATCAAATTTATAATTAGTGCTCATTTATATGTTTATCAAATTTTTATTTAAAGTATTATTAAATAAATTCGTTTTATTTATTACAATATTAAATATTTTCAATATTAAAATCTGGAATTAATTTTAACTTAAAAATAACATTATAGGGAAGGAAATGAGTGGAATTCAAAACGCAAAATAACGTATTGTAAACTAAAACTATATTTCAATAATATATTTCATGTAAACTGAATTTAGTGTAAAAAAGAAATTTATTATAATATAATTTGAATGTTTAGAAAATTTTATTCATTAATTGTTAAAATTTTGAAAGCAATAAATAAAATATTTTGGTTAACAATAATTAACTCTTTTCAGTTGTCAACTATTTTTTGATGGTAAACATGTGTATCATCAGAGACCCGATCGATAGAGTGATAGAACGGGTGTCGGAATAGTTGTAACACAACTGCGATCCGATGCCATACATATAGAGATTCGCATTCCAGCGCTTCCTCGCATCCAATCTTTCCAATTGTTTGCAAATATTCTCACAAATCATATCTTCCTTTCCCTCAGAAATTTTCAACAACTCATTGCTCACAATTTCTTTGATCTCTTTTTGCATTTCTTGTGCAATATTTTTCTCTTCTTCTACAGTGAATTCTTGTCCAGAATTTAGTGAATCTCTCGCAGACTTCAATGCACTTTTTTCTATCAACTTTCAGTTCAAAGCAAAGAATATTCAAATTAACAAAAATAATGACTATAATAGTGTTAATTTATTTGTTTATATTATTAATACAAATATTTGCATACCTTTAAATTGATTGCTTCACTATTTTTCTCCAATTTTTCAAACTTGAATTTCAAAACCGAAAGACATTTGTGTTGTTCATGTCCAACAGCTTTACAGTCAATGCATTCCATTTCTGGGTTGAACTGACAGTGAATCTCATGAACTGCTATTTCCTGCACTTTCACAACAGAATCGCAACCATTGTCTGCAAACATACACTTGATTTTGAATCCATTGATCTGATCAGTGATGAGAAGGGGTGCCGACGATAGTGAGGAATGAGATAGACTTTGGCCACAAAACTGACAGTTGTTGTCTGTCATACACTCACGAATGCATTGTTCGCATACTGTTTGCAGACAACATGTCATAACTTTTGGATTCATCAAAACTGCTTCACATAATTGACACGAAAACTGTTGCTTTTCTGATTCAGTCATATCAATGAATCGGTTCTTATCAAAGCCAACCATTACTGACGACTGTTTGGTTTCTATAATATTTATAATACTATTCTTTTCAATGGATCCGAAGATTCTTTAATGCGATTCTATATATGTTGTGATATTTTAAACAAAATGATAATAACTGTAATATTGTTACTGAATGTGAACACAAAATCATTATAAAAACATTGTTGTAAAACCAATTGATACCAGCGTTACCAGATTGTTTGACAGCTTGCGGGGACAAAAAATCACAAAGGGGGGACCAAAGGTACTTTTTTAATAAATTTATTAGATTCATAGCTTTTTTAAGTCCTAATTTTGTTATTTTTTACAATAATTTGTAATTTAATTATAAATAATTATAGACTGTTTATAAACAATTTAACTTAAAGTATTATACAGAGTTGTATGATTAGGATAGGATCATCACGTAGTTTTTAAAATAATCACATCATTTAATATTCCTTTTTTCAGTTAAACAATATAAATTTCGTTAATCTTTGCATAATTAAATATATTATTAATTAAAATGTCCCCCTTGTATTTGATTTGTTGGGGGAACATAGTGCCTCGAAAGGGGGACATCTGGCAACGCTGCTTAACAGTGCTTATATTGTATTGAATAATCGTGAGATAGTGTTTATTATTTCTACAAAGAATGTTTCAATACATCGAAATACTTCATACTTCATATCAAATCAAAGTTAGTTTCATTATTTTTTTTAAAAAACTGTAATTAACATAATAATAAAGAACTTTATTATGCAAAAATATTAAATTAATGAAAATGTGAATTAAAGTTTTATATGTCTTCATTAAATTTTACCTTAAATATTCTTTTATCCAAAGCATAGTCCATACATTAAAAAATTATAACATTTTACTACAATAATTTATGGTTATTGTGAACTAATGACTATTATGAACCATTTCATAATCAGAGAATCTTAGGGTCAGAGAATATAATGATATAATAAATATTAATAAATTATTAACTTTAATCAACTTTATTAGTTTGCAGCCACTCTGGCTGACGTAGCCTTTAAAGTAGGGAAAAAGTTGCAGCCAAGCAAGGGTTAAATAATTTGCGATCTTTTATCTGTGAAATAACGATTTTTTTGATTTATCAATTTGATTGAGTAGGAAATCAGTTAAAATTTTTAATAATTGCAATAATTTGATTATCTCAAAAAGTTTATTTTAGAAAAAATGTAATGATGGCTCATTGGAAACTTCAAATTTTACCCATTAAGATAAGTTTTTATACATAATTTTTTGTTTAGGATATCTCGAGAAATCTTGGATTGAAAATGCGAAAATGAAAATTTCCAAAAGTTAGGCTTTTCCAACTAGGTTAATAAAGAAAATTCAGCAAGACATATAATGATAATTTTTATTCAATATCAATATGCTTTAAATAAAATATATTTTCACCAAATTTTAGAGATGACAACTCTGGTCCTTTACTCGTAAACTGTGAATAAAGAAAATATTATACATAAATGTATAATTCAAATTTATATTTAGCAATAGTTTGCATAGTAAATTTGTAAATAATAAACTTAATTACAGTTTGTAAAAAAATAATTAATTAATGGATTTAACTGTTAGATCAGATATAAAAAATTCAATTAATTAATATTAACACATAAAATAAATTATCTCTGAAACTTATCTTTATATTGTTTTCAATATTCTATTTTCAATAAAATAATTAAAATTTTATAAAGGACTTGTGCGGAGATGAAATTTTTGTCTAAGAAAATTCTGAAACTCACAGAATATGTTAAGTGGAGTCAAAGAATACGATTGATGTAAATTATATTGTTGTGTGACGTATGGTGTCCTGGTAATAAGCAATTGAAAGCTGAGAATTCAATTGATCATAACTTTTGATTGGAAGCACATAGCTAAATGATTCTTTCACTGATTAATTACATATTTACTCTACTAATAACATATAGAATGACAACATAAACAATTACTGTTTTTACACTAGAATTTTTGAAAAAATGATTTTAATCTCAATTTTGACAGTTTTGCCCTTAGAATCGGCACACTTTTATTATAGTTTTAAGACAACATTTTGATGCTGAATATGATTATGAAGTCAAACTCTGCCGACTCTCGGAGCAAAAACCCGAAAACCGAAAAAAACTGAATTTTTTTGAAAAATGTCTGTAACTTAATAACCAGTGAAGATATTTTAATAATTTTTTCACGGATCAATCACATTTTTCATTTCGGACAATATAGGCATTTGTAAATATAATAAATATCTTCTTTTTATAGAATTTTTTTGAAAATTTTTATAAATTTATTAAACTTGCAAATGCCTATATTGTCCGAAATGAAAAATATAATTGATCTGTGAAAGAATTATTAAAATATGTACATCGGTATAATTGAAAATATTTATATCAAATAACACTACTGAATATGAGTCTAAGTTCTACTGTATGATAATTTTATCTGATAAACTAATATGTTTTTAAGACTCATAGAGTATGATCTATAAAAAGTTTGTAAAATGGATCCTAACTTTTCTTGCTGATTTTACTTAATTGTTTGACTGTGCTACAAATCTACAAAGTAGACTCTACATAAACATTAATGTAATTTTCATTTGAATAAATATGTTTGAAATTATGTAGAAACAAAATTTCAAGTTTGACATTGATTGATAGATAAAGTACCCTGAAATACTGTTAATAAGTTGGTTCTTATTTGTAACCCAACAAGATTAGAGATGCTCACGCAGACAGGATTTTGACCTTGGGTCAGAGGGGTAGGGGTAGGCTGGTTCTATATTGACACCCAACTGGTATAAAACAAAGCAGACAGTTATTTTTTTAAACGTTGTTGATTGTCAATTAAGGTCAGAAATGGTGTTTCCAGCACTCTCTTGTTAAAGCAACTGCATGATTAGTAGCCTGACCCCCCCTTTTCAGTTTAGAATTAAGTAATGCATCGCTAATAGGAAAAATATATATAATTAATAGAAAGGTGTAGGTATGCGATTCATCTAAAAATCCTAGACTGAAATTTTTAGGATTTTTAGATGAAAATTGCTATACTGTTCAACACTGCTCAACATTGGCAGCACTAGCAGTACGGTAAAGGAATGCAGAAATTTCAGTAAAGGATTTTTAGTTGAATCGCATAACTATAGCCGATGTGCATATTATATGCGTGCATTGGAATACTGTTGCCTATAAGAATTTGTTGACTATACCCAGTTGTTTTAACATTACAGGTCTATGGGAATCGTTCGGTGTTTTCAAAAAACCTTGCATATAGGGAAAGTTGCCTATATCCGAGTTGCCTATAACCGGTGTAGACTGTATATATGTATAAAAAATATAGATGTATATATACCCTAAATCCCTTAGAATTGACCTCAACCCCTACACATACCCTTCACACATCGCTGATCATCACATACTTCCTATTAGCCTGGACTAAGATGGCCGCGGACTCCCCCCCCCCATGGTCCAAAGTCAGTCTGTACTTTTCACTGTGTTTGTGACTGAGAACAGGTTTAACCGATTTAACAGATTGTCTGTAATAAAATATCTAAATGATGAGCAATACATAGCTAATGAACGAACCATTTATGAATTTTTTTGGTTTACTGAATTCTATTTTATCTGGATCTGTATGAGTTCACACATTTAGTTTCTCAACACAAATCTTCAATCAGTACAATGTGTTTCAATCATTTCTAGAGTTTATTATAGTTGAAAGCAATATTTGACCATTTATTGAACAATTTTAATATAATACCTGCAATGGTTGAATCAATTGTTTACAAAAATAATAAATTGAAAATTTTGAATCAATTAAAACTTCCATTAATAGTAGAATACGAAGATATAGAAAATACTGGTCAGGCATGGGATGCTATCCATTCAATGAAAGTGCGTGGGGCACCAGGTATTGAAAACAATATAATTTTTCATAATTATTCTAATATAAATTGTTGTTACTTATTGTTATTATCAAAACTAAACTAACAGTCTGTCGAAAATTAAGGACATGAGATTACGTGATAGCATTGATAGCATTATACAAAATAATAATAATAATCTCATGTCCTTAATATCTCGTGTTCTTAATTTTCGAAAGTACTGTTAAAACCGGTCGCAATGTAAAGAACCCTTTTGATCATAGTTTATTATACTGATATAGTAAAGTTCCATTTTTATGAACTTGCCGGTTTTATAAACGAAATCTCAAATCCCGATCGGTTCATTAAAACGGAACTATACTGTACATTGATTCTGAAAAATTTATGTCCATAGCAATTGCTATTCTCGCTATACTAAGTATGGCAGTCGAACTGAATGATAGTGAAACTATCAGTAATTTGAATGAAAGCAAAGATAAACTGATAAGTTATCTAAAAGATAAATGCGATTATTTATGTACTTCACGACCCACTGCTGTCAATATTAAGAAAGAATGTCAACAACTCGTCGAGTTGGCCGACCGGTTGAACTCGGAATTAGATACAGATTTTCAATCGATGGTTAGACAACTGATAGAATATGCGGCAAATGTCTTGCAAATTGACATCAATGTTAACAAATCAATAGGTGATTATGGAGCCAAACATATAATAAAGAACTGTAAAAGTCAATCCCCGAAGAATATTCTCACTCATTGTAATACTGGAAGTCTAGCAACAGGTATTGTATGATTACGACTGTTGACAACTTTCTAATAGATTTTTGGTCCGTTCAGCCGGATATGGAACTGCTTTAGGTGTCATTCGTTCTCTGCATTCAATGACGTCTCTTTCACGCGCTGTAAGTATCAAAATTTAATAATCAAATAAGATTGCAATCATTAATCGTTAAATTAAATTAAATATTATGTGAATAGTACTGCACCGAAACTCGGCCTTACAATCAGGGCGCGAGACTCACTTCATGGGAACTGATTCGTGACAATATTCCCGCGACTTTAATATGCGATAATATGGTGGCCGCGCTCATGAACAATAAAAGAATCGATGCGGCAGTGGTTGGAGCTGATAGAGTAGTGGCCAATGGGGACACAGCAAACAAAATCGGAACCTATCAGATTGCAATATTATGCAAATACCATTCCATACCCTTCTATGTGGCCTCTCCTCGAAGTACAATCGATATGTCTTTGACAAACGGCAGTTGCATTCCTATCGAAGAAAGACCAGCGCATGAAATGAAATCGATTGCTGGCATCCAAATCGCTGCACCAGGTATTGTACGGGTCATTTAGTAGGAAATTTATATTTTTTAATTTTCTGCTAATTAGAGATCAGTTGTTGGAATCCAGCCTTCGATGTCACGCCCGCAGAGCTTATCACTGGAATAATTACAGAATTTGGAGTTTTTGCTCCCAATGAAATTGTTAAACAATTTAATGAATGATTTTGTTGAACATCTTTTTATTAAATTGTTTTTCATAACCTTAAACAAAATCATTTAAGATATCAATCAATACAAACAATTTGGCTGAAAATAATTAAAAAGTAAAGCTTTTGTGTAAAATTTCATTAAATGTACAAACGATAATGGAATTTATATATATATATACAAAAATAGTTTCGAGATTGAAAAAATAAAACGATTAAAATTTATCTAAAACTTAATTCATGTCGCAGAATATCTCTCTAACAGAAATGCATGACAAGAATCGCATACTCTGACGGGCTTTTTATTAGATGGAAGTGGCATTTCATTGTTGGAACAGTTGCTGCAAAATATTTCACCACAACTTCGACAGTGATGCTATTTTTGGAATAAACAAATTAGTGATAATATGCGAGTGAAATAAGTGATACTAACTCTTCTTCTTGCAACTGAGAATTGTTTGTTGCACTGGTGGCAGTTCGTCGTTTGCCTGTCATCCGTCCAAACGGCTTCTCTCAACCGACCGCTATTCTCCCTCAAACCGTCCACTTCTAGTTTAGATCTAATCAAACAGTTTATAAAACAATATTTTCTATATTTTTATGCAAATTTAAAACTTCAAACTGACTCATAAAGTTGTTTTCCAATTTCTTCCAAAGACTGTTCATACTCAAGACATTTGCTTTTTAAAACTTCGTTATCCTTTTTTGTTTTTATAGCCTCACTGGCAGTGGATTTCAAAGTTTCCAATTCATTCTGCATTGAAGTTATGTATTCCTGCTGTTCATCAATCAATTTCTGAAGTGTTGTTCGCCATTCTTTTTCTGTGTTGGCATCTCTTTCTGATGACAATCTTTTAAACAAATCAAACAGTTATCAAATGATTAGTTGACAGCAAAGTTTCCATTCAATACCTTTTTCTTTCAACATTAGTTAATTGATCGGTAAGTTTTTGATTGTTTTCTTCAACATTTATCCGACGTTTTTCATAATACGTCACTCTTTGAAATTATAAAATTACAAATTATAAGAAATCAAATAACACAGAAATAATTTGAATTTTAGTTTTAATTAAAATAAAATATAATACAATTAGGTACAAGTTTAGCTTCACGAAAGATATATTTTGCTAATTAGATGTTAAGTAAATGTTAATTGTCATACTTTGCTTCGAGTTGATTGATTGTATTTGTCATGACTGAAATATCTTGTTCTAAATGTATGATATGATTGGTTTTATTTTTAATTTTATTTTCGCATTCTTGCAACTTATTATACATTTGCAAATTAATAGTCTTAATGTCTTCCAACTGTCTCCTGAGTGTGATGACAGTGTCCTGTTTTTCCAACACATCTCTCTCAAGCAAATGCATTGCAGTTTCTGCTTCTTTCTTCAGAAATACTTGCGCTTCCAATTCTTTTTCAGCATTTTGTCTTTTTTTAATTTCTTCACTCAATTGACATTCAATTAGGACTAAATCATCATTTTCTTTATGATTTGTTTTTGAGTTTATGTCTCGATTATCACTAGAATTGTCACTAATTTCTAAATTATTTTTAACTCTTTCATTGATTTGTACAGAATTTTTTCGTTGCTTCAAATCTTCTTTGTAAAGAGCGTTCTCTGTCTGTAGAGTTTCTACTTTGAGTTCTAGATTTGTAATTGTGGTGCTATTTATATAATTAAATAATTAATAATTTTAAAGATGAATCAATTGTTGAAATAATACCTCAAATGTCTATTCAGTTCTTCGATATAATTTTTCTGATCGAGAACAGCAGACATGGTTTGATCTGAAGGATAATCACAGCTGTCATTTGGTTCTTGTTTGTACTCTGAAGTTGAGATTTGGATGTTATCTTTGAAATATAGACCGAAGTCAATGACGGAGTGTTTGAAGTCGAGATCTTCCTCTTTAACACATAAATTGCAATCAAGTATATTGAGGCCAACGAGTAGACCACCAATAACTATAGCCTCGTCGGACATCATCAGAGAATATTCTTCATAATAATCGGTTAAAATTATTTCTCTTTTATCCAATAATATTCGGAAATAATCGGATAATTTTTTCTTCATTAAAGCCAAACGCATCCAAGCTCTGGCTCTACCCATTGGCGTTCTTTTAAAACATATTAACATACAGTAAGGTATCTGTTTTATTAACCCATTGGGTTTTCAGATTTGGTTCATAAAACTAATTAAACATGGTACAAAAAGATAGCTGGAGCTCTCTTTAAATAAACACGATATTCAAGTGATAAACGATTAATTTTCTCTATTAAGCATTTAAATGTGTTATTTATTAGTTCTAATGAAAATGTTGTCTGCAAACTGACAAATATTTTTATCAACAAAAATTATAGCTAGAATTATTTGATAATAAATTAAAAGTTTGCTTAATATTTTGGACATTAACTAAAACACTTTTTAATCTTGAAATTCAAAGTTTATAAAACTGAGACTATTGTAACACTTTCGTTAGTGTCTAGTTTCATTGAAGTGGGTTTCAGAATAGGTTCATTAAACTAAGGGTTCATAAAAGTGAGATATATTTAACAGTGTTCCTTATTGAAGCGGGTTTTGGTTTTCAATTTTGGTTCATAAAACTTTAGACAATGTCGAATGCAAGTAAGCATTGATCACATTTCTTATCAATTTTGTCAGAATTAATAACTCACACAAATATCACAGACTTGAGACTAAACAATTCATTGAACAGGACTTAAATTAATCATTGTTATGATTATAACTTATAAACCTTATAATTTATAAGCAAAGCAATACATTTGTAATTATGTCACTTAAATAACAGAATTATGCAACTATTTTAAATTGATATAAATAAAAATTATCGAAAATGTAATGCCATACTTGATTGTGGGCATATCTCTAGAACTGGAAGTAATATCTGAAGCATCAGGAGATAGCCGTTCCACTAATTCCAAAATATTCCACAGATCTTTTTTAGGTTCAAACAGTCCTTTCTTTCCTTCAAACAGTATTTTTTTAATTAATTAGTTTTCTATTTAATAGTAAAACAACTAACTTTTCATTCCATGTTTGAGGATCTGTTCGAGTAAAATAAATAAATGATTTAACGCAACATTATTTGAATCGACTATTCTTCCGGTTTTTCTTGAAGTCTCAATAAGTTCTTTAACTATAAGTTTCATAAGATTCACAAAATTTGAGCGCTCTATAGATGAAGGATTTTTCACTGAAAGAAACAATTGATAAATATTTAATGTTAAATCAATTTAAGAGAATATATACTCTCATAAATTGGATCGATTTCTAAGACAAACCAATCGCCAATCATTGAAACATTCAATTCAGACAATTGACGACTTATTTGTTTAGTCATAAGAGAAAACAAGGATTAAGTTTTATTTATCAAATCAAATATCAATTTATATATTTGATTAAACTTATAATTGTGTGACCTCAGAGAATGCACTCCTCACTCACTTCCAACAGTCCAGCACTTGTGTGCCCCAAACTGACCCCTTTTCTGCCCTCAACTCAACTCAATTCCAATCAGAGAAAACCTTTTCAACTCAAACTTTTCCACTTTCAAAATCAATGAAAAGCCAATGCTTTTCCAAATGTTCTTCACTTCATGTTCTGCTCTCAGTCACGACAGAACACTTCTCACTCTTTGTCTGTCTTCCATCTGAAGCAGACCTCAATCACTCCAAGTGTTTTTCAACTCAAATGTTTTCAAATCAAATGTTTTAAGTTTCAAATTTCAATGAATAAAATTTTTTTATAAATTTTAATTTTTATTTTTAAATTTTATTGTGAGTCCCGTTTGCTAACCAAACGCGGGCCACAATTGGCGCAGTCGGCATACGATCCTCATCTTTCACTCGAAAACACGACTCAAAAATGTGATCGAAAGCAAACACGTGGGCCGGCATTCACGGAATTTCACCGATCACTCATTCACTCATTCTCTCATCCATTCATTCACTTCATTCACTTCATTCACGCCATTCACGCATCGATTCATTGATCGCAAGAATGCCTCCGAAGAAGTCGAAATCGAAACGAAGAACGAACACACAGCAGACGCCACAACCTCCGAGTCCAACTCGACATCAGAGTCCAGTGCGATCTCACAGTTCAGTTCAACCTCAAAATCCAGTTCAACCTCAGAGTCCAGTTCGACATCAGAGTTCAGCTCCACCTCCGAGTCCAACTCAACCTCAGAACTCAAGGCACTCTCGAGGACGAACCCAAACACGTGTGTCATCTCAATCACCGGTCCGTTCACAGCGAGTTCACTCACCATTGATTTGGTTCAATGATCCGCAACTCAATGCCCACACTCGAACACACTCTCAAGTGATTCCAACTCAGAATCAACCATCAGTGTTGAGGAATGTCAGGACAGAGCCCACTCACTCTCCAACTCGAGAGCACAGGAACTCAAACCGTTCACCAACGCAGAGGTCTGATTGGGAGCATCCACTCAATGACATCCACTCACACAATGCTCGCATGCAGTCACCGACGCATTCCAATCGAGACCATTCAACCAATCGGCACTCGAGGATGCAAAGGTTCAACTTCAATGAACCCAACACTGCAGCGGCATCACATGCACACATCTCTTCACAATCCATTCATGCAATGCGAACTCCATTCATCACGTTTGATGTCCGGATCAAGGGACACCTTCGCCCATTCCTGGACACATACTCAACTCTCACGGCAATCTCGAAAGAAGCTTCAGATCACCCGAATCTCCTTTGGAACCCAATGTCATCAATTCCAATGACGCACATTGCGGGCTCCACTACGACTCTTGGTTCGATCGATGCTACCATCGAAATTGCTGGACAAAGTGCAGACCTTCTCAATGGACTCCCAAACAAAGCCACTCCACCATCGAGTGCAATCACACTTCAGGTTGAGTTCATTCGACACGCATTTTGGACAAACACAACTCCTGTGGCGGTCAAAACCCCACAACACTTCATTTCACACTTCCAAACTCGAAAATCTCACAATCGATTCCAGAAAAAAACGATTTTCCATCCGCAAAGAACCCCGATTGACACCGACCCGGCATATTTCCGATGCTGCGGACAGACCCAATCGGCGAGCCTGCGATGCGAAGACGTGAAGCCCTTGGAAAGAAAAAGAATGGAACCAATTCGATCAAAACTGACTTCAACCTCACTTCGCCCACACATGATGTCAGTTCCACTTCGCCTACACATGATTTCATGTTCACTTCGCCCACACACGATTTCAACTCCATCGCGCCCAATCTCGATTTCGGCTTCAGTTCGTCCACACTCAACAAAAGCAATTCGCCCACGCGTGCTCACAGAAGTTCAGACACTGGAGGAACGAAATCTGCCTTTGGCCGATGTCGGCCAGAAATTTGAGGCACTGGGCAGACCATCATTTTCATTGCCAATGCCATTTTTCACCCCTCAACAGTTCGCACATCAAAATCACAGTCATTTGTGGTCAACTCAATGCTCACCAATTTTCAGAAAAAGCAAAACCAATTCACGCCATCGATTGTTCGGCTCCAACAAAAAATTCGCCCGAATGGCAGACTCGAAACCACGACATTCGAAGCTCAAGCGCAGCCGCGAATCAGGAGGAATTCCGGACCAACTGGCACGGCCCGCAAAATCACTTCCACTGATTTTGGCCTTTCCGTGGGGGGACTGTGACCTCAGAGAATGCACTCCTCACTCACTTTCAAATCTCAACTTTCAAGAATCAGGAGTTCAGCCACACTTTTCTCAACTCTGCCTGAAAAAGGATTTGTTTGCACACTTTCAGTGCTCGACTTGAACTGACCTTTGAACCGGATTTTTGAATCAACTCTTTTCCAATCAAAGCAAACTTTTTCAACTCAAATTTTTCCACTTTCAAAAACCATAAAAAGCAAATGCTTTTCAATGCTTTTCTCACTTCCAGTCTGACTTCCATCTGAAGCAGACCTCAATGCAATGCAATGTTTTTCACTCTCTGTCTGACATCCTTTCGATGCAGACTTCGTTTTTCTCACATCAAATTTTTTTAACACAAAAGTGTTTTTAAGTTTCAAATTTCAATGAATAAAAATTTTAAATTTTTGTTTTACATTTTTTTTATTGTGACCCACAATCTCGGGCCACAATAGTGGCGCAGTCGGTATACGATCCATATTTTCACTCAATCCACGGCTGGATGTGATCGAAAACAAAACACGTGGGACGGCTTTCATCGGTTTTGATCACGCATTCATTCATTCACTTCATTCACGTCATTCACGCATCAGTTCATTGATCGCAAGCAATGCCTCCGAAGAAGTCGAAATCGAAACGAAGAACGAACTCACAGCAGACGCCACAACCTCCGAGTCCAACTCGACATCAGAGTCCAGTGCGATCTCACAGTTCAGTTCAACCTCAA
>JAUJYR010000030.1:0-15019 GCA_033995805.1 Hermannia gibba
TGACAATAGGTTTGGTACACAACCCGTAAAATAATTATTAAGTATATTTACATCAATTTTTATCTTATTATTACATTAACCTTTTATTTGTTTGTATGAATTTAGCGAGAATTTTCCATAAATATTTCGTTTTATTTTTTTTATTTTCTATTTTTTTGCGTAAAAGTCTTTATTTGCATTTAATATGACACGAGAAACTTGATTCTTTGCAATTTTAAAAGTTTGCCTCAAAGCTTCTGTCCCCACACATCTGATTTTAATAAAATGTTGTAATTTGTGATGAATTTTATTTCTGTTTTTGATTAATTTCTTAATTTCGGCGGTTATGAAGTTTTGGTCTCTTTTATATAAATATTTTAAGTAAATATTTTCATTGAAAATAAATTTATTTATTGTGTTATGGAGGTAGAAATAACTCTAAAGCCAAATATCGTAGAATTTTTCGATTTAATAGAGTTTTAATAAAATGGAGGTTCTGAACCATTTTTCCCATGTAAATCCTATGGTAATAATCTTTCTACGGGATTTTTTTATGTTAATCCTATGGGATTTTTAACATGAGATACTAGGGCCAAGTTAATCTCATTGGATCTTTAACAGTCAGAGTCTTTGATTACTGGGTATTTGTGAAAAAATTAAATAAATTTTAAAAATTTTAATAAGTAAAATATTTTACTTCAAATTATGATATAATTGTTTTAACATAAGCTTGAATTCTTTAACGAAAAATCGCACAAATTGAAATATTTTGCATACACTCTAAACAAATTAATTGATGTGCACATGGTAGAAATACTACCAATATTTCATTTGACAAAAATAATTTGCAAATTAGTTTTTCGTTAATGAAGATCTGTTCGATTTCATATGTATGCGTTTACGAGGTCACTGATCTAAGTGAATTTGTTAAATTAACGAAAATTTTGCTATTATAACAAGTTGATCTTTAGCATTCTCTTTTGCTGACAGCTTCATGTAGATCTTCAAAAGTTATAAATGGTTTTCAATGAGATTGATAACGATCATAAATTGTGCGTCTTAAAATTTCATTTGAAAAAACATTTCGTTTCAAAAGTTTCTAAACGTTTCCTGATTCTATCCATTCATCAATTGTTTTTCAAAATTCACTATCATCAATTAATTTGACATTTGTATTTTCAAACTCATCGTTATATAAAGTTTTGCAGCTCTTATACGATTAATGAATGCTTTAGATTTCATTAATTCGCATTACATGATGCAATTTTTACCGTTTTTTCAATTAAAAATGATGGATGTGACGGCAAAAAGTCAGCATTTTTAATCGAATTCTAACAGAAAGTATTAAAATAAATTTTAAAAATGTAATTACTGCCGGAATCGAACCGACGACTTGAATAATAAGATTTCAATTGCTCAAATGCGGTTTATTTTAGTAACTGAGCTATTGAAAAACTATAAATATGATGAATTATTAGTTTAATTCATATCATGTTCAAGGTCATATTTTCACTATTGCGCAAGCGCATATTAGTATTTTTTTTATCAATTTGTTAATTAGAATACTACTATACAATTTCAGTAATCAAATAATATTTTAAACTGTTAAGTTCTTGCAAACATGAATACTCAATTTAATGTTATAATGGATGAGTCGGATAGTATAAAGCCGAAAAAGTTGGATGTTATTGGTGGATTCAATTCTTTTATTGTTTATTTGAAAAAATTGAGAATGATAAAGCTAGGCTGTATTTAATTAAATTTTTATAAACAAGTTAAAATACTTCATGAAGGTATATATTAAGTAAATTTCAAAAACAAACACATTTTCAAGTTATTATTAAAAGGTATAAATTTGGCTCAATTTACTGTTGAAGATTATAATCCAGGAGGACTGACTGCATTATATGATGCCATTTCTGTAGGTGTTGGATAAGTTAAAAAGGATTAGAAACAAGAAGATCTAGTCAATTGTGTTATTATGACTTACGGAGAAGAAAATGAATCGATAGAAACAAATAAAGAACAAATAAAAAATATTATCTCTCGACATGAATCTGAAGAAGACTGTACTTTTCTATATATTTTGGAAAAATCCTGTAAAAAGAACCTGAGGATTCAGAAATATCTTTAGGTAATTCGGAAGATTTTGATCATGTCGATGCACATCATAATTTTGGAGTTAGTTGTTTGCGAATGTCTGGAGCAGATATTTAAAAAAAAATTGCTCAATAGCATGTAATTTATGTATAAATTATAGTGCTGTAAGAAGCCAATCCTTTATCAGTGCTAAATGTCGTTTTGTTTATAAACCGACACACCTGTTACACATAGTTTAATGAGATAGCACATTACAGGGAAAGCTTTGACCTTAAGAGCTAATAATCCAATATTCATTATCGCAATACAGGTCAATGAACCTAAATTTTATTTCAAAGATAAAATGAATATAAAACACCAAATGTTTAGTAAAAGTCATATAAAAAATAATTTTCTTTTAAAATCAATTCATAAAATTTATTTAGTTTTGATTTTGATGTTAAACTGAAAGGTTTAGTTTGACCTAAATAATTATTGCCTATAGTAAGAGTTGGCAGTCTTCAATTTTTTAACAAAGTTTTAATTTAGTATTAATTTGTTATAAATATATGTAACTATTTACCTTTCAAATGATTTAATAAAAGACCATTGCATAGGTCTCTAAATAACTAATTTGATCTAATTGTTTAATTAATCTTTATTAATTAAGTAAAGGCTGTATAAAAGCCAAGTGTTTTAGTTTAATTTTTATTGATTTCGTTTTAATTAGAGTAATCTTCAAAGTTTAATACATTTTGTACTTTTGAGTGAATAATAAATAAAACCTAATTTTGATTTTAAATCAGTGTTTAATTGAAAGTAAAAAAACTAAATTTTTGTAACGCGTGTTTCTATTGGCTAACACCGGTGGGTTCGCGCGTAACAGTGCTGCAATAAATAACGTTTTAAAATTAAATTTAAGCATCTTTATATTTTGAACATTATTTATTCATTACAATATATTCTTTATTCAGATATTTATTGTTCAATGCCTTCTTCGTTTAAAATTCCACAATCTCTAATCATTAGAGAGTAGCATTTACATGCCAACTATATAGTTTTAGCTAATAGTATTAACTGTCAGTTTATAGGTTATATTATAAAAAATATAGTGAAACCAAGTTTAATCTATTAAACTTTATCAAATTGACACATTAGATACATTCCGATAATTATTATTAGTAATTATTTATTACTCAGCTATTAACTCATATAATATGGAAGTCAATATTTAGAAAATATTAGTGGTGTTCACCTGATTGAACTTTTTATACTATTAGCTAATACTATGTAGTTGGCATGTAAATGCTACTCTCTAATAATAACCATAATTAGAATGAAAGTAAATTATTGGCCCTTTCAAACTTATGTTTAGAAAATCTTAATAATCCCAGTATGAGTCTCTTCTGTTTTAAGTCCATTTTAGTTCATTTATATTTAAATACTAAATGAATTTAATAGTGATTAAACTCCTGCTCTATGGTTAATACGTTTTTATTCAATAACAATATTTTCCTATAATTTTTAAGCGAAATATTACTTTATTTAACTTGATTTACAATACATTACAGCCATTGTCATATAATTTATAATTAATTAAAGAAAAAAATAACGATTAAATTGTTAATAAAAAATTATATAATTATTTGGGTCATTGACAAGTCAAGACATGCCTTATAAGAATAATTGAGTTAAACATAAACTAAACTGACTGTTAGTCTAAATGGTACACTGGTTTGAAATCTGTTCGGGCTGTTCTTCGTTATTGATTTCAGCATTTGTTTTGTTAACTCTCGCAGTCTTTGACTTTATTTGACCGGCAAGTAATGGGTTGATAGCATACAGCCATTCGTGAACCTCTTTATCAGTCATGGTTTGCATTAAATAACCGCTATATTTGGTAACAATAGAGAAAGCATTCGCTATTTTAAGCATTTCCTGTTGATCTTCAGAACATTCAATTTGAGCGCTCGAGAGATTGACGACATTTCTTTCAATGGGATCTTTTTGGTCGTGATATATGAAAAGATACGGTCGTTTCACTACAACCCATCGTTTAGCCCAACATTGCTTTCTGTCTTCCAAACAATTCAAGTAACCCTTTTTCGATATGATTGGGCTGACACGTATTTCTTCAATTTCAGGAACATATAATGGTTTCATATCTGTACTCATCAGTTCGTTTTGTGACCCATTATTAATTGTTTCGCTCGAATTAATAGCAGATCTCTTGAGCCAATTGTCAGCACTGATTGACTTTTCTGGGGATAGAATGTCAGGACTGGATGAAGCAGAGGATATCAGATGAATATCATCAGTGGTGGGGGTTTGGAGTGAATTCTTTTTGATAGCTATAGGCGGTGGTTGTGTTGGTAAATGAGTTTGGATAAGTCGAACACATTTAATGCATAATTCCGTTTCTCTGTCAGTCATATCCCAGGGATCGTAAATCGATTCGTTTGGTTGGACTGGACTGGTAGGAGATGTGAGGGCTAAACTCAGTCGACTGCTACTTGTTTTCATTCCGATATTAAAGCAAATGTCATCACTCGAACATTTTTCCTTATTATTCAGTTTTTCAATGACTAAAATTCTATGTCGAGTTTTTTCAACCTCTTCTATGCGTTTCATTTTTTCGAGTTCCCACTGGTGATCAAATATTAATGAATCCCCTCTGGGTTGCCATCCATGAAGGTTTTCTTCCCCCCTCACATATGCACTCGAAGTATCCAAAACACGTCGTTGTCTCCGTTGAACGCCAGGACTTCCAGAATCAACGGCTCTTTTGAAAACCAGTTCATAAACAGCACTGATATGATTAGTGTTGGCGTCTCTATAAGCGCCGCTCAATATATGTTTTAAGGCTTTTGTATTTGGCGTCAGTTTGGGAAATGTTCGCGCATCGCGATTGTATAGAATTAAACAAAAGTCCTTTGTTATGATAGCGGGTTGGGTGCAATTTTCCATCTTTATATAGAATATCAGGTCATTAGATAAATAAAGATATACATATACACCCCTCAAAGAATCTAACTAGGTCACTTCACATGTAAATAATTTTTGAACTGATTATGCTAATTTAAAACAGTTTTCACCAAATTGTAGCAGGATAATGTAAAAATTGTTCAATATGCATGATTTTATATAAATCATTTTGGTTATTTATAAATTCAATCATTTCTTATTTAGTACTTTCGTAGAAATAATGCTCAACTAAATTTCTAAGGAAACCTCATTTTAAACATAAAGTTAATTTATTAATTTACTAGTGTGAATTATATGGCATCATGCTTATCAAACAATTTCTACATTATCCTGCTACAATTTGGTGAAAACCTTTTTAAATTAACATAATCAGTTCAAAAGTTATTTACATTTGAAGTGTCCTAGTTAGATTCTTTGAGGGGTGTATATGGGATGAGATTGAGCCGGTCGTCGGTGATGAACGCTCTCATAATAGCTGATGATTTTTTATTAAATATAGAATTCCGTAGACTTTTGGTCTAAAACAATCAAATCATGAGCTATTTTCCATTAAAAATTAAATCAGCGCTGAAGACCGACTACATCTCTTCCCTGATATGGATTATAATTATCATATTTTACCTCTAAATATGATGAGATTGTGAGATATATGCGTTCTCCATATGGAGTAACTCTATTAAGAAGTACTGAATTGTGAAGGGATGTATCCCATGCAGCTTCGAATCGGAATATGTTTCTATTATTGTTTTTTTCTAAGTATTCGCCGGCAAATAGACCAAGAGATAGAACTGATGGATCATTTTCGTCGTCGACATCATCAGCACATTCGGGATAAGTTCTGATTCTTCCGATCACTATTTCCTTAACATCTTTCCAAATGACATCGGAATCCGGTTCATAAACAATTGAGATTCTTATCCTTCGTTGTATTCCTTGATGTAAGAGAAATGTTCCGCGACATGGAGTGTCGTCGTGATGATCGACCACTACTGGATCGTATTCTCCATTTGAGCCTAATTCGCAAATTTCCATCCAAACGAGTAAATCATACTTTGAGTAAACAAGTGCTGTGCTGGGAGATGCTGTCAGACATGTGAACTTTTGGGATTTTATTGGTTGTGATATCGGAACCAACTGTGGAAACATATGTCGTGGTGGCTGTCGGACAACTCTATGGAAAATATTGATAAGACATTCATTTCAATGCTCACAAATTAGTTATTGAGACCCTACGTATTTTGTTGTCCAGGTATGAATTCTCTGTCATCTTTAGCTTCTTTGTGAAGTGGATGCTGTTGATAGTGACCAAAGATTTCAAACAATATTGGATGTAATCTTAAATATTTAATAAAAGATTCCGTCACTTTGACAGTTATATTTTGAACCCTGAAAAAACCTGGGGCCGGACCTTTGCCCGTATTCTTGATTGGTTCTGTAGAAAAAGCTTCGTCATGCCGGTGGAGAAAGTTAAACTGACAGAAGATATCGCCATAATCTTTAGATATACCGCTTATTTGCAAAATAGTGACGCGAAAAGTAAATTCTTTCTCAATTTTTAAGTGATCGCCAATTTTTTCAGCACTCAATTCATAATTATTATTCTGCTGGTCGTCAGTGGTCAAGCCGTCATTATTTTTATTACTGAATATTCGATCTGCTTCTCTGCTCAACTCATACTTCTTCTCAATAGATTTTAGTTCTTCATCAGTGTTATCGAAATTAATACGAGCTGATTGTCTGATTGCACACTGATCTGATAGATTGGATTCTTCTTCATCTTTCAAATGAATAATAGTTTAATTTTTTCGTAATTTGTTATTAAATAACTTTTGCATAAATACCTGCAACTGATTGAATGGCAACTCTCAAGTAACCCTTGACATCTCCTCTCTCGTTAACAATGGGCACTCTTTGAATCAAACTAATGGGGTATAATAAGTTGGACAGATAGACAAACGTCCTCCCAATGAGTCTAAACCATGGGAACCTATCATAAAAGGGATCACCACCTGATGTTTGTTCTTGAATTAGACCTGATTCTGGAGATAATGGCGAACATTCTTCATTACGATACATATCACGCATTAATTCCAATCTTTGTCTGAAATTGTAAGCACGATTGTCAGTAAAGTTAACTGTCAAATGTTATAATACAATAATAACCTATCTTCGATAAGTACAGGGCTTCTTAATTTTTGTGCAGCTATTGTCAGGTATTTCAACAAATGGTCGGTTTTTGGCTCATTAAAGTAGTTGTAATAAATTTGTCGCATAAGCTCCAGTCGATGTCTGTTGATATATAAATTTTATCTTCCACTCAAAATTGATTGTTTAAAAAAATCATTTCCAATTGCAGACAAAGAATAATTGAAATTAATGTTTAATTAAAATTTTCTATTTAATCCTTGATACCAATTTAAACATGCAATTTAAAATTCTTTAATGTAAAAAACTGGAGCTTATGCACAGATTAAAGGATTGGTGATTAAAATTAATTAAAATTATTTTAAATAAAAATTTAGTTATTGCATTGGAAAAATTTGTCTTTATAGTTTATTAAGAATGACAACATTTTAATGATACCTTTCTTTGTCTACAATTAGATTGGAGGGAACACAACTCACAAAACACTTGGGATTTAATTTAATTTGTTAATTATAATAATTTACCTCAATTTATTGAGAGACCAGTAATGTGTGGCACCATTTTTAATATCTGTTACTTCAACAGCGACTACAGTTATTGGATAAGGTCTATGACCACCGTCTTCTTCATCTAATACTTCATCAAAATTATAGATCATTTCTTGAGGAATAGGAGAATATATTGTGTCCGTCAAAAGTACGAATTGAAACTGAACTCTTTTTTTAAGTTCAACAGAAATAGCATTCGCCTCCTTCAGGAATATTGCGTTTCCCCATAAGTCATCTCTAAGACTAGTGAACTGATGATATTTCCATTTCTTCGAAACCTTTTTCGCGATTTCAAGTTGTTTTTCAGTCCACGAGTATTCTTCAGGAAAGACTTCGTCTTCAATCAATTTTAAATCATTGACTGTAGAAATCGTGGACGTATAGAGTGAAGACATTGTCATCGATTGTTCATTGACTTGTTTCTGAAGTCTTTCAATAGTTTGTTCATAATTTTTTCGTTCTTCTTCGAACAGCTGATCCGCTTCTTCTTTTTCTTTCTTATACTGTTCTTCCAAAACAAATAACTTCTTTTCCATTTCAAGTTTCAGATCAATGCCTTGTTTCTCAAGTAATTCCAACTGAGCAAAAGTCCAGTCCACGGCTTGGAGTGATTCACTCGGCATTTCAGTGCACGGCGAACGACGGTCTCTATTTTCTCGCGCTTGAGTCGGATGTTGGAAACGAAAGACATGGTATTTTCCGATTATAACACGTGATCCTGTTTTGAGCTCAACCGGACGTTCAACTTGTTTGCCATTAACAAAGCAAAGAGAATCTTTGCATGGAATCAAAGTTACTCTTCTATTACGGTTCTCGAAAATGCAGTGTTCACTCATAATATTAGTTCCATTGAGTTTAATATCTTGTGGTATCAAAGCATTGGATTGGCCGACACGAGTGAAACCATCTTTGATATAATAAATGAGACACTCAGACATGTGAGGATCTTCGTTCAGATTAACCAAATGAGGGGTTTCACTGGGAGAGAATACCCCGACTGCATCCCCGTCCTCCCTGGTCGCCACACCCATTTCTGCGAGAACAGCTTCTCTCTGAATACGTATTGCTTCAGTTTTTCTAAGTTTTTCCTCCCAGGTCTCATTCAATTCTAGCATTAATTTCTCACTTTCTTGTAATTGTTCGATTGCATTCTCACTTGCAATCGATACGGAACCGCTCCTTCGCTTCGCCTCGGATTTCATTGAAATGTTGGGTCCGTTTTCATCCAATTCTATGCCTTCAGTTTTCAAAAGCGATTTCAATCTCATTATTTCATCCTTGAGTTCACGTATGAGTTTTGCATTTGCATCTTCATTAATTATTGCTTTGCATACTATCTGTTTGGCTCTGTCTGCATATCTCAATGTGCTTAACGTTTCTTCATAATTAATGTCTGCTGGACTTATGGCTGCAATCATTGCTGTCTTGGAATTACCGCCTTTCGAGAAATGTTTTACAATTAAAAGTCGATTAACTAAGAATTAATATAATAAATACTAGAATTTTTCTTAATAGCTTCATTAAAACTAATTATAATTATATACTTTAATTGCAACTATAATTATAGCTAAATTGAGTTTTATAATATATAATATGATACTCCACTTTTAATGATAAATTTTAGCCTTTAAACCAGATTTAACTCAACAAACTATTAGAGACAAATTTACCTAAATTTTCACGGAGAAGCCATGTTAACGAAGAGTCACGATATGGAATGAAATCAGCCTTTTTTCTCTTTTTCGTTGCCTTACAATAGAGCATAAATAAATGTATATTCTTATACTTGAAGTCTATAATGGCAAATAAAATTGTGCAAACTTACCGACTATTTAAAAGAATTTGTAGCATAGAGAGTAAAAATATAATTGAAATCAATACAGAATATGATAATCATAACTTATCTATTTAACTTAACTTAAAATTTTAACTTATTAAAGGTAGTTACTACTCTTTTCAAACTAATGTCAACTTATTTATCATTAACTAAGGCTAGATTAGCTTAGCAAATTTAAGTTTTGGATTCCTAATAGCAGTTGTGAATGAATTTACCTGAATACCCTGATTTAATTGTTGATAACAATAATAGATACATTACCATTTCTGCCAGCGCTGATATAACTTTGCCAAGTGTTGTCAGCGATTTGTTAATGTTTGCGCCTTTAATAAAAATTAACCCAAATAATTAAATATAATATAGATTCAAATTGGATTATTTCAATTGAACCTTCTTTAAGTCGTGTCCCTTGAGCTCCAGTTGCATCTGCACGTTCAGAACCTAAATAGTTGAACAGTTTGTTAATCAAGTTTTCAAAATCTAGGAGTTGAATTAAATAAAAACTATACTTCAAATAAAAATTACCTGCCAGATCAACCAAAGATATTTTGCTAAGTTTTTCACTTGTTAAACCAGACATTGTATCTTGTCTTAGTTGAGTAAATATTATTGTGAAGACAGCATGAGAACGACTACTTGTCTCATTCATATTAGTTGAGGCCACAGTTCTGGAATATAAATCAAAATTTCTATAAAAATAATATGAATAAATTTTTGATTAATACCGCGCTTTGTTTCCTTCGTCCATAATATCTCTAATTTCTTCATAAGAAGTGACCGCTAATTTTGATAGGTCTTCAACATAAGGACCCAATACTGGATGTTCGCGTACTCTTAGAGCTGATTTATTCTTTGGGTTCAATAGATCTCTAACTCTTTCGCAATAAATTTCCATATATGAAACTTCGACCGAATACATTGTATCGCTTTCATCATATTGTATTCTATTGAATAAGTCTTTACATATGTGAGGAATGATTCCCTCGTCATCCTGTCTGCCCATCATTGTATAGCTCTTTCCGGCTCCGGTTTGCCCGTAAGCGAAAATACAGACATTGTATCCCTCGAACGCGTGAACCAACATCTCTTCCCCAATGTCTCGGTAGACATTCTTTTGATCAGCGAAATTAGGATCCGAGGGATCGCATGACCAATAAGAATAATCATATGTGAAGGTTTTGTAATTATCATTTATCTTTGGATTCGAAATAGCTATCATAATATTCAGTTCAATTAGTATTTTCTATCTCATTCAGTAAATTAGATATGACTACGAAAATTCTATTAATTAAATGTTATTTTAACATACTTGTTGTCTGTCCATTCATTGATATTATGTTTTTGCTGTCATAGCTGTATTCCCTGTTATTGAATGGCCGGACACGTACCGCTACTTTAACTGATGACATTTTCCCAAACTTATCACTCAATATTCAGCGGTTAGAAAAATAAATTATTGGAATGAAAATTAGCCGAATAGATAGGTCTGTCAAATGTATGGTACGTTCATTTCTAAAAAATAATCACAACAGACTTCAAAGTACAGTCAAAAAAAATTGTTTAAAGTATTATTCAAATTTCGAGAATTAATTTAATAACTAAATTGTGAAAATATGTTTAGAAAGAAATAAGGGGTCAAATGTCTTTACTGCATAACCCATTACACTGTAACAGTTACTGTATAACAGTGATAATGTAATATTATATTGAACAAACATAGACTTAAATAAACTAGGTAATTGATTGTTAAATTTTGATAAAATTAAAGAAATAATTAATAAATGTGCTTAAAAACATTCCCTGAATAAATAGTATGAAAACATCGGTATCAAAGTCTGTCTTACCGTTCAGTAATGGCTACGCTTTAGATCTGTTTTGAGAGCAGTATAATCGCTCGATTCAGATGATGATAACATATAGAGAGTTAAGTTGAAGGATAAAATCAATTATTCAGTGCTATATTAATGATCATATGCTCTCTTAATATGCATTTCACTTAATTTTATTAAGATTATTAGCAAAAACATTAGTTTTAGACAAAATTAATATATTAATAGTTGAGTAGAATAAGAAATGTTTATTACCGTTATATAAATAGAAAGAAAAAAAATCTTATTTAATGACGTAAAGGATGACTGTATTCGCAAAGCAGTAGAATTCAATCAATATATAAGAATAATAATAATATTTGCCTCATTCAATTGCCTGAGTGCTTCTGTATTCTTTCCTATTACTATTAACTTTCATTTGTTTAGTAGAAAAATATGTTATATAACCTGATAAGCAAGCTTTTGAATACAATTGCCTAATGAAAATATCATGCCAGATAAATTGCATTGCATTGTATACTGTGATGCATTATTTAAAATGCGATTACTTTCATAAAAGAGTCATTTTGATTGAATAATAAAAGTATTGTGTTTAGAGTTGGAAAACATATTTAATTTCGTAAATAAATAAAATAAATTTTTATTCAACTCGTTTGATTGTTGTTTAATCAAATGAAAAAGTGGTTTTAATATATCGATTTATAAATTGTGAATAGTTATTTCGAGAGCAGAACAAGGCTGTGTCAAATCAAAATTCGTGATAACTTCGGGGTGAAGAACACCCATAATTCCAGATACTTTTCCATTAATCACAATTTCAGCGCAACGGCCAGACAGAAAACGAGGATCTAATATGTTTAATAAGACTTTGATTAGAAAAAATTTAGTTTCTATATCAGTTGCAAACCATTTGATGCTGTGATATAATATCCAGTATTATCCTTATTCGGAGAATAACATATTTCCATTACTTGCATAATTCTATCCAATAAACCATGAATTATTTCAAATCCTGGAGTTTTATTATAGTTGACTGCAGCCAAATATCGTTCATTTCGAGCGCCGACCTCTGAAGTTATTGATTATACAATTAAGTCATAAAATTAATGTCATGTCTTAAAAAGCTTAGCCTTTAATTACCTTCATTGGCATCTTTCAAAACAATATCTGATATTTCGAAAAGTTTCAAAGGAAGTGGCATTTTCTTATTTGAATTAATCGTTTTGAGCAAACCCGGGATCAACGAAGTTCGGGCCACTTGAAACTCAATTGTCTTTGGATTTGATATATGAATAGCTTTAGTCAAAGATTCCTTTTTCCTCATTTTGTCTCCGATATCATTACGAGAGCACTGAAACAAATAAATAAACATTTTATTTACATACTTTTCATTTCTTATGATATTTAAGTGTTTGTTATATTTATTACTTAAACCATTTATATTTTAAAATAACTTACTAATGAAAAAGTTAGAACTTCAGTATAACCACAACGAGATATCTCGTAACGTAACTGATCGGAAACCTTGTTCAGGAAGAATTGTTTGCCAATTGTCAGTGTTTTGGGTATTGTGAACTCAATATTATTATAGCCATAAGCAATACCAACGTCTTCTAATATATCACAGGCATGAAGAATGTCTTGTCGTATCGGAGGAATCATCACTTCAATAGACTGACCATCGATTTCCTGAGAATCTAAACTCATTTTCTTCAATAATCTGGTTATCTCTGTCGATGATTGGCTGTCAATTTTTAAATAATAATTAAAGTAAAAACATTTCAACTTTAAATGGAATCACAGATAAAATTAAGCTTACTTAATGCCAAGATTTCTATTAATGAAATCTGTTGTTATAGTTTCATCTCTTTGATTAAGTGTCTGTAATAACAAAATAAATTAAGAAAAATGTTTTCAAAAATTACTTCACTTACAGGAAATAATGAACGAGATGTATCAGATTGAGTCACTTCAACACTTTCGATTCTATAAAGTGAATCATTCAATTTAATTTGAATTAAATTTTTATAAATAAACAAAAACAAGTCGAAATGAAAACAGTCAACGACTGTTGTCAAAGCGCGATCAATTCTTAATCAGCATAAATTTCTCTATCGAATAGTTATCTTAATTTTTTGATTATATTAAAATTTTTTGTTGTCGAAAATTCGCGTAATGTCGAATATCTCCAAAACTAAAAGACTTGAAGCAAAAATTCTTATTGATTCTTAATCAGCATAAAAACCTCTATAAAATGGCTATCTTACTTCTTTGATTCTATCGTGTGACCGACAGGCGGACAGACCGACAAATCAAATACATAAGCTCGATCTTTTTAAGATCGCGCTAAAAACTTACGTGAATGGTCTTTTGCAATATTCACTAAACATACAAACAATAGTATCCAAGACTAGTTCAGCCTTACGCAAGTCAGTGGCAGTACATTCGATGAAAACATTTTTAGTTTTAACGCTTATTTTGCTGTGTTCACCTAAATTCAATTAATTTTTATATAATTAGATAGAGGTTTCATTTGTCAACATTAAGCTCAAGTCCTAACCATTTATTATCGGAGGCATTGAGAGAATTACGTTATTTTTATCGTAAATCACAGGATAAACAGGACTGTCACGAATTATAGGCAAATAAGCCTTTAGATGATCATCAGTCTGGACGTAAAATATACTTATAACTCAAGTTTGAATAATTGGTTAAAAACAGTTAATCTCACAGAATACAAGTCCATTAATTCGCTTGCAGTAAATTCCTTTGTCTGTTTCAAAGGTTGAAACTTGATATCATTGGGAACCTTTGCATCATAAAAGAACGGGCCCTCTATTGTGTCCAAATCGTGAGTACCGATGGCAACAATTGTTCGTTTTCTAGAAAAAGCATTTATTATTTTTCTTAATTTTATTTATTATTATGTTTGAACAGAAGTTGAAAGTGAGCTCAAGTATCAAACCTGCAAACATTCTGGTGAAGTTTCTCTTGTAAATCGATGAAACTCTCGTACACTTCTTGAGTGAATGTTATATTCTTGAGAATCGCGGCCACAGCATAGGGACGGATTTGCCTCGTCTTAAATAAATTATTATTATAATTATTAATAGTAAATAAAACTTAATTGCATACATTGGGTAAAACTATTAGTTGTTGAACTTTTGAAGGTTTGAATGATCGATACGATGGTATTTCAGTCCTAAGTATATAAAATTTAATAAATTTCGGTAAATTAATTAAATTAAAATAAGTAAAACTCACTTTCCAGTAAATATGAGTAATGCACGCGTTAATCCTTCGATACAAAGTAAGTCATAACTAAAAATTATAAATAATTGTATTAAATTAATTTGATTGAACATCTATTTTAACAATCACATATCGATTCATAAATATTCAAATATAAATGTCCAGTGTCTCAGTTGACCATCACATCACACTGTCGGCTGAGACACTGGCCATATGAGTCATTACCGATTGGCCGGTATTTCGATCCGATAGACGATGTCTTCCGAAGAACCCTTCGATCGTTCGTCGCCCTGTTCTTTGGCTTTTATTTGCTTCTCAGATGTCTTGACAATTAAATTATATTTTAATAATTAGAAAAACTTATA
>JAUJYR010000031.1:0-14893 GCA_033995805.1 Hermannia gibba
AAAGAGATGTTTCATATCGAGTTTTCATATCAGACAATCAACCATTTGATTTTCAATTAAAGTTCTAAACAATTAAATGAATCAACATTTTATTCTAATTTATTTAATAAAAATTAATAGGTTGGCTGATTCTGAATCGAGAGCTTAAATTTCTGACAAATTATTAACATTTTCTATTATTTTGAGTTTCGGAACCCGAACGGGATTTCCAAACAGTCAGTGAGTTGTGATTTTTCCATTTCAGATCATGAAATGCTAATCCAATACATATTAATACCCATTCATTTAACTTTGTCTTTTTATATTTAACATTAACTTGTCTTTTGATAAACTATTTGTTAACCATAAAAGTATTTGGAAATACTGAATCAGTTTGGGCTGCGAACCCGAACTTATTGAAAAATTAAGAGACAGAATATTAGGATTGCTATTCGTAAAAATAACAAATTCTCTTACTTTATTACATTTTGCGAGTTGTATAGCATTTCTAACCTCGAACCCAACCCTCTTATGATTAATACCTCCAGAACCTGAGGTTCTGGTCCGGAGGTCTTATGCTTTTCTCCCATAACTGTTACAGTAGATATAATAAAATAACTGTAAAAATTAAATTGCAGATCAAAACCAATAATTGTAAATAAAAAGTCAATTTAGCTTTATTTTAATAACAATTAGTTAAATGGTTATATTTAATAAACTCATTTATTTATTTAAACAATTTGATAGCAATAAGAGCTAATTTTATAATATTATATTTATAGATAAACTTTATACCAAATTATAACCCATCGGCTATTTGTTTATTTTTGATTTTAATCTAGATTTGAAGATACGCTATAAAATCAATGAAAGTTAATTTCAAACTTAATAATCGAATTTATATTTAATCACTTCGTGTCTATAATTCCGGTTATATTTGCAAGTCTTGAAGGCATTGAACATGATTTTACAGAATGAAACTGATCGGCAAATTCTGATAATTTATTTGATGAAAACAAAGCACTTTCTCTCTTCTTTATCATAAACTCATTAGGAAGAAGCCATTTATGATCATTGCATTCTTCAATTGTCGGCCGTTTCCTTAAATGGCAATCAATTATTATTAATTGATTACATTTTATGTGATTGTTTTTTGTAAAAAATCTCAATTATATTATAAGAAAAGTATTATTAGTATATTATAATTTATAATACTTACTGAGGCGTAAGTTTGAAAATTGTGAGAATGAATGGCTTCTTGTGTTACTTCTTGATAGAGATGATCGAATAGATATCGAACAAAGACAACATTTCGAGCTGTTTCGTCATCATCTGGTCCACGGAATGGTGAAACACCACTCAATAGGATATAAGTCAAAACTCCAACCGACCAAATATCAGTGGAATAACTGACTTCACTATTCTTTATCAATTCAGGCGCTATAAAAATAATAAGAATTTAATAAATAATTAAAATTACATTAAATATGCGTTATTTACCAATATATTCAGGTAACCCATTAATTGTCACTTTAGCCCCAGAGACTGGAACACGTCTGGCATTTGCGAAGTCACACAACTTGATCTCATGGTTACGCTGATCAACCATTACTACATTATCGGGCTGTAGTTCTAACAGACAAATGCCTCTGAAGTGCAAATATTCAATGCCGTCGAGAACCTGATGAATAATCTTTGAAACTATTTCTTCGTTATATTTTTGTCTGTGAGACAGGAAAGTGAGTACATCTAAACCCGAAAGTTTTTCCATAACCAGAGCATAAATACTGGATCCACGACTGGCATAATGAAGATCTACTATTCTTTCGTGAGCTAAAGATTTCATTATTTCGTATTCACTATAAATTCCAGATTCCATTTCACTTTGTGTGAGAACTGCTTTACTGACGAGTAAATAATTGATTTCTTTTACTAAAGTTTTACTAATTAAAGAAAATCTTCCGCGAGATATTTCCGAAACGAAGTCATATAATTCATTGTGTTCTTCTCTGGTTAATGGAATCGGATTCAGTTCTTTGTCATAATCAATAATTGGAATCATTGGTGCGTCATCTGTGGTCACTTGACCTGTTCGATCGGTGATAAGTTGTCTATAGATTCTAGATTTTGGAAGTTTGAACCTAACACTATCACTAATTGATTGAGTCTTTGCAATTTCACTTAAATTACTGACTACACTCCACCCAAACTTATTTCTCGCAGAAACTCTAAAATAATAACTTGTGTCCGGATCTAAATCTGATACGAGATCAAACTCATGCTTCAGGTTATTCCCGAAGACAGTCCAATTTGATTCATCAGATTTTTGATATTCAAGTTTATAGCAAAGTATATAACTATGTCCGTCATGTTTGGGTGGACTCCAACACACATATATCTCTCTATCAGATCCACCTTTGATTTCTGGTGGTTCTGGTTGTCCTGGAGTTTCACCTATTGTGAGTCGAGCCCTGCAAACTACTGCTCCTTCACTATTTCTGGCCACACACTTATAATGACCGGCATCATAAGCTCGCGCCGGTTTGATTCTCAGTTCACATCGACCTTCTGGTGTGCGCTTCACTTCGATACGACTGCTTTCGATAAGAATACCATCGTTTCTAAACCAAGTATAACTAGGTGTGGGCTCACCCACAGCATAGCAACTGAACACAACATCGCAATTTTCTTTCATTGCAATGTCTTTTAATTTTTCTCTAAAAAACGGGGCTTTAATTCTCGCATCTTTTTCCACTTTATCAGAAGTTTGTTTTCTGTACTGATGAAGCTGTCCATAAGCATAACCTCCTGTTCCGATTTCCCTCACGAGTCTCATTGGTTTAGGTCTCGAATCCAGTCCTTTCTTTTCGTCGTCAATTTCTTCATCCATAATATCAGTGAATTTCCTCCTCTCCCGGATCGCAACCTGAGGACAATAACCGTAACCGATCTGCAGATGGCAGCGGTTCAAAAGCACATTAAAAAAGGTTATTCAAAGCTTGACAGTGGAATTGGCATTATTTGTGTCAATGCATATGTGTTTGATTGTAACTTAAACACAGAGATTGCAGCCACATATGAGTAACTTGAACTATACTTACGTTTGAATCCCCCCAATGGGACTCTTTAAGACTGGCGGCCAGGCTTGGACTTCTCGATGCTCCGACTCTGAGATACTGTCGTACACGAGTCGCGAAATCTGTGTCTCTTAGTTGTAGTAAATAAGTGTCGGGTCCGCTCTGGTATCTATCAAATAGTATTATAGTTATGTAAAATAGTTAATAAGAATGAAACAATTCATACTGGCTTTCAGAGTGAGCATCGACTGTATCCCTCGCTATTTTTTGTTTATATGTCTCATCGAATTGTGAGGGCTTGAATTTAGACCTTCGAATTTCTCTTTCAGGACTTGGTGGGGGTGTATATTGTTCATCGGGAGGATAAATCATACGACTTGGATGAGTGAAACAGGAATGCAATGTTCTGCGTCGATAATATCGTTTGCAAGAAGAGTTTGCATACTGAAAATCACATTATTTATTAATTAATTAATTCATATGGATATACTTATGACTGACCCAAGTCCTCCATCTCTTTTGATATTCTCTTAAATTATATAAAGAACTTAATTGATCTCCAGTTCCGGGTCGATCACCAGTCTTAAGCCATGGATGTTGTAGAGCTTCTTTCACATCAATTCGTTTGTATGAATCAAATACTAGAACTTTTGATAAGAAATCTCTTCCCTCTTCTGATATTTCACTCAATCTATCACTCGAAAGATCAAGTTTTTGATTTTGTAAATTTTGAAGAGTCTCTCGATCATTGTCTCCCAAAAATGGTGAAATTCCAGTAATCAATATATATGTTATTATTCCGGCTGAAATTTGTAATTAAGTTATTGAAAAAATCAATATATTGGTTAAAATTTGTTAATCCATTACCTGACCAAATGTCGGAAACATAAGTAGCAGATTGTTTGTTGAGAATTTCTGGGGCAACAAACTCTGGATGACCAAACTCTATGTAATAATTGATTCCTGGAATTATACTTTGAGCCAAACCAAAATCTCCGATTTTAATATCAGAGCTATTGATCCTTTCTACCAACACATCACCAATCTAAATATATAATCAATTTGAGCATCTTTCATTTATCATTTATCAACTTACTGTCAGACCAAAGTGGGCAATATTTTTGAAATGTATGTATTCTATTCCCTGAAGAATTTGTCTGACATAATGTGCAATATCGGTCTCAGTTAGAGATCCTTTCTGTATAATACAATTGAGTAGTTCTCCGCCCCCACACAAATCGGTAACCAAAGTAAGAGAATGTGGAGTCGATGTGAAAGCATCACATAATTTCAAAATTCTTGGATGATATCCGAGTTTATTCATGATATCGAGCTCTGACATCATATATTCCTTCATTTTATCTTTTCCGTGCATCATCTTTGAGGCATAACTCCTACCGCTTGATCTCTCGACCGCGTGATAAGTGATTCCTTGTGTTCCCCGACCCAACTCATCACCGATATCGTAAAACTCTTCGAAACTCTTGGTTTTAGGTTTTATCAACTTATGGTATCCAAAAGTATATTTATCGAATTCAATCTCAGACTCTATTTTGATTGAGAAAATATTATAAACATCAGTGTATAATCATTAATTAAAATGGTTTTCAAAACAACTATTCAATATCATTACTATTCTCTAATATTTGATTACCTTCTATATGAAGCATTGCCGAAGTGGAAGCATTTCCCACTATATTGGATGCGGTGCATGAGTAAAGCCCTGCATCTCTAGTAATCGCTCCGTTTATAAAAAGAGTAGCTCTGTCTGGAGATTCCCAAAGGATTTTTATACGATTTGATTCATGAATCGGTTGCCAATCCTTATACCATTTGATATTAGGTTCCGGTACACCAACAACAGTACACTCAAACCTGACGTGTTTGTGAGCAAATATAGTCGTTTCTTCGAGTCTTTTTGTGAAAACAGGCGGTTCTGTTGGACAAATAGAATAATCTTTTATCAGTATTAACATCACAAGAGTTGCGAGTTATCAATCAGATATCCCAATAATTATTTAAATATCTTTTAAACTCAAGTAAATTGGTTACCAGCAATCATGAGTTTGATGCGCTTGTGTGCATCACCATGCTCATTAGATGCGTGACAACTATAAAAGCCGACATCACTCTCTTTCATTCTTGTTATGAACAGACATGACTGTCCGTTCCTGTCTTGTAATGAGTCATATCTTCCCCCCATTTGTATCTGAATCGAGTAATTTAACAATTACTTAATGTAAGACTCAATTATGAAAGGCTACCTTTTCCTCCCCGAAATACCACACAATATTTGCGTCCGGATGTGCATAAACCCAGAACTCGATAGTGACGGGTTGACCTTTAATGCCATAAATAACTTGTTCTTCTGGACGCATAAATCTTGGAGCAGCGGCTGATTCAATAAAAAAAATTAGTTAATAATTCAGTGATCGTAAAATTGATAGCTAACCAGACTTCTCAAGGGGTGTATGTTCGAGATCAAAATCTTTGGGTCGTATCTGTGATGGCTGTGTTGGTGGTTGTAATTTACTTCTGAAAGCAGTGATATGAGGTGACGGATCACTTATTCCGAATTTGTTTTCAACTCTTATTCGAAAACTATAGTCTTCTCCAGGACTGAGACCTCCGACATCACACAGAGAGTCTTTGATATCTATTTATAACATAAGACTCATATGATTTATCCCTACACAACATTCAGTGCTATACCTGTGCGGAAAGCAATCCATTCTCCGTCAGTAAGTTTACAAAACTCGACGATATAATTGACGGGAATCCTGGGTTGGATGGGAATCGATGGCAGCCATGCAAGGGTTATGTCGTGATCAGTCATTCTTGTGATTCTTGGCTGATCAGGCAGTGGAACCGGGATTCCTGACATCTTAAACCTGTCGAGTAATTCCTCTCCTAAACTTTTTCTCTTATGTTTGTCATCCAATGCTATATAATTGAAAATTTGTTCAAATCCACTATTTTTCCAAATCTCGAACATTCGATTATTTAAGGTTGAGATCTATCTCATTATTAATTATTAAATTTGTTTTAATTATGTTAATATACTATTGATAATTAAATGGCAAATTATTCAAATTGTTATATAACTCATGCATAAATATTTAACATATCAATTATAGGCTAAAATTAATTAAGACCTTAATTGATACATAAATAAGCTCTTTTAATGATTGTTTTTTGTAATAAATACATTAAATCAAACAAAATAGATAAACAATTATAACAATTGAAATGTAATTTTTTGAACATTATATCACTTAATTAATTAAACTGAAATACTTTGTAATAGTTTCAAACTGGAAATAATTTGATTTAATAGGGAATAACTGTTAAGGGATATGTTTAACAATTCAAAGCATTGAAGTTCTGTCTCAACAATTGCAAACTCAAGCATAACTCAAGTTTGGGTGCAATTTATTTACATTGAAACAAATTGTCATATATTATTCTAAACATGTAACCAATTAAGTCCTACTAACTAGTAAGTCTTAAGCAATGATTTAATTTGCTTTCTACAATTCACTATTCTGCATTGATATTAATATTTATATTAATTAAATAAATTGAAAACTGCATAATCGGTATTTTAAATGCTTCAGTTCGTACATTGAAGACCTGCTTATCATAAAATAATTCTCAATTGATTAATTCAAATGACTCATTGAAATGTGAAATGATTCATTTGAAAGATTAAATTTGGGTCAACAAAATATAATTACAATATATTGATGAATGCAATATACAATGTTTGAGATTTTAAACTGCAGGCATTCAATGCATGAATTCTGCTATACTCGCAAAGCATAGACCAGAATCTGAAGAAAAATTTTGTTTTATGAAAAGAACTGCTATGAGAGTAAAAATATTTGCTTTCAAATATTTTTCCCCAATTTCAATATTGTTATTCATATTATTATAATGTCGATAATGGATTCACTTTCGACAGTAAATTATCGGATTAGTCAGTCATTGAACAGTTTTGAGGACAAGTTATGATGCGATTCTCAAGATTATTAATAGCAAGTATTGGTTACTTAGGACTATAATTGCAATTATTGCTCATACATGTGAATATGAATTCACGAATACTGTCCAGGTTAGTATCGCATGGAAACTCTGGTGAACCGCAAGCATTCATCATAATTAGTAGAGAAATGAGTAAACACAAGGCTGAGAAGGCACAGGTTATGGGTTTCAGATCTGGATCTAATTTAATCATTTGGTTTAAATTTGATTGAGTTAAAGCTGAGGGCAAATACTGTCTCTTACACTCAAATGTCAACTGTGCGACCGAATCATCATAACCATGAATATTGGACACATGGCATCTGTATTGACCCAAATCTTCTTCTTTAACATTTATTATCTCGAAACGAATCATTCCATTTCTTTGATATTCAATGTTATATTTAGTTGCAGTGGTTTCAAACTCAACGCCATCTTTAAACCTAATTTGATTGAACTGAATATTGAATTGATATTTTTCAATACAGACAGTCATTTACCATTTGATTTCTGGTTTTGGTGAACCGGTAACACATGCTGTAAATTTTGCATTTTTTCCTTCTCTGACTTTACAATCTCCCATTTTTTTCAAGAATGATGCGGCCTCGCCCTTGCCTTCCATATCGCTGTAAGAATAAACTCAATGTAAAGTGTGTTTTGATTGTTGAAACCTTACCTTATGGTCACAGTTGCCTTACAACTATCACTTCCATAATTATTTTTAGCCCTACACTCATATACACCACCTTCAGATTCAGTCGGTCTCACAATAACTAACGAACAAATGTCGCCCTTTTTATAAATATTATATTTGATTCCGGGTTCGATTCGAATGCCATTAAAATACCAGACAATGTCCGGTTCTGGAAATCCTTTGACAGTGCACTTCAGCTCCAAGGGTTCAATAGTTCCAACGTCTTTATCAGTAAATCTTTCAGCGAATTTCGGAGCAGCTTTTTCTACAACAACAGCTTTTGCTTTAGAACTCGATTCTCCCAATTCGTTGCAAATTTGTATTTCATAAACTCCTTTATTCAAAAGATTGCATTTTATTATTTTCAACTCAGCTGTGGTTCCATCGAAAGACATCTGAACAGAATCTGAAGCTTTAATCAGTTTTTTCTCGAAAAACCATTTAATATTTGGCAAAGGATTTGCTTTGATTTTAGCTGAAAACACAATAGAATCGCCTTCATTTACAGAAATATCCTCAAGAGATTCAAGAAATACTGGCGCAGAATCTGCTTCATTGCCATCAATTTTAGATTTAACAGTGAACGGAGCCGATGACTCCGTTTTGCCCAATGAATTGCTCGCTATTACACCATAAACTCCTAAATTTATTAAATCAATAAGTGATAAAAATTGATTTCAAGAATAATATGTTGAATACCGCTGTCATCAGGTGTGCATTTATCAAACGTAAGAGAATGTGTGCCATTGTCTCCAGAGAAAGTCCTGATGTGATGACTATCAGGTTTCAAAGTTTGTCCGTCTTTAGTCCATTCCAGTATTGGTTTTGGTTGACCGTCAACTTTAGTTTCCAATTTTGCTGGAAATCCAACAATACCTGTGGTTTCCTCTAAAGGTCTTTCGAATGATGGTTTTCCTGAGATATTGATATGTAATTAAATTGAATCAAACAAATAAACAATTAAAAATACGTGGGGTGTTCTCAAAGTTGTGTCGTACGTAATTATTATACAACCATTGATAGAATTGGAATAGCAATTAAAGCAGATAATTATACTTAAGCTTCAAAGTTTCACTCAATTATCTCAAGTAGTTTTCGAGATATATTTTAGTATTTTAAAAAGTGGTAAGTCAAGCATTACAGTTAAACAGGGAATCCATTTATAACTTAAATGTTTTAATCAAATGAGAGGTTGTTTGGGAAGAACAGTCCATCAATAAGAACTATGCAAAAATGGTATCTTCACTTCAGAAGATCTGTATTAACCCTTGAAGACGACCCTCGAAGTGATCGACTCACGAGGCAGTGAAGAGTGAAGTACAGTGAATGTAAAGGCAGTGAATTATATGCATGTCATTTGAAAAATTGTAATTAATTATCTGATACGACAAAACTTTTGGAACAACCCCTGTATATCTTACTATTAACAGTAACGGGACCACTGCTTCGAGTCTCTCCCATGTTATTAACAGCTAAAGCAATGTAATTTCCCTCATCTTCAGGCTTCACTTCATCGAATGCAAGTTCTACTTCACCGTTTGGCAAACTTTTGATATGAACCCTATCATTAGGTATGACTTGTTGGCCATCCTTTATGAACCTGATGTCCGGCATTGGTTCTCCCTCTGCTTTGACCGTCAGTTTTCCAGCTTCTCCTGCAGTCATAACAGTTGGCTGAAGACCTTCTAATATTTCTGGTTTATTGAGTGCTTTCTGGGTGACAATGACGGGACCACTGCTTCGAGTTCTTCCTTCATCATTAATAATCACAACAGAATATTTGCCCGCGTCGTTCATTATAGCGGAATCAATTTGAAGAATCACTGTTCCGTCAGGTGATTGTGTGATCACAATTCTGTCATTTGATTCAATCTCTTCACCATCTTTTATCCATTTGACAGTCACGGGAAGCTCTGATTTGTAAATAGCTTTGAGAGTCAATTGACTTCTTTCAAAAATAGATGTCGGCTGTAATTCTTCGAGAAATATAGGTTTTTCTCTATATTTTTTAGTTTTCGGAATCACTTTAACCGGAGCTGAAGAGAAAGCTTCTCCAAAATTATTTTTAACCACAACTTTATATTCTCCCACATCCTGACCATCAATCGAATCAATTAATAATCCAATGGTTCCGTTCGGTTCCTGAATGAACCCAAAATGTTCATTCGGTTGAATTTTTACATCATTTTTAAACCATGAAATAGTAATACTTTCGCCAGAGATTTGACATTCAAGTCTACACATTCAAGTCAAGTCTTTATCCACCAATGTATACACTTGTGGATAAAGTGTTCGAGATTACAAAAATTGTGATTATTCGGTCGACAACCCATATACTTCAACCCCCTCAGCAGACAACTGAACCGCCAAATTAGACAATTCGATTTCAAAAAAGGTGAGATTAACCGTTAATTATGATATATTTTCTTATTGTGTTTATTTATTAATCACTAAATATTTTAAAGCATTTAGTGTAATTTTACAATGCATTTAAGTTTTTACTAGTAAATTTATTTTTGGTGCTATGCCAACTTTTCTTTGGGTTTTAATCAGTTAATTCATTTTTAGAGTTAATTATAGTGAAATAAATATAAGTGCCAATTTTGGGTTTGGTACAGTTAAATCAATTTGTTTTTTTTCAATTGATTTAAACCTATTCTAAGGTAAAAATTCTGGCCGGTTAGAAATGTTCCACATGATTTTCCTTCTCTATTGATATAATAAAATCGAACTATTCAAGGGTCTAGTGTTGAGATATTCATGAATTTGTGAAAATCTTAGATTAAATAATTGTATTGTATCTTTTAGACATATGGTTGGAAACAAATCAAACAAAAAACCTAAACGCCTGCCATATACTATTACTTCGGTTGAACTTACCATAAATCCAGTTCAAAGCCTTAATCTTTTTTATGGTGTGATGGCGAGCGAGATTCCTAGGCAACCTCCTACCACATCTATCACTATTTCTGATGCCATGACAGTAGGTTCTGACATTAGGATATCTACGGGTCAACCGTTCCCTACAGACACAGAATCAGCTACTCCGTCTGAACCAGATATTTTTACAAACTATTTACTCTCAATAACTGTCCTTATGCTCTTAATATTTCTAATTGATTGAGTATGACCACTATTTTGTCGTCTTTATTACAAATTTTAAAACTTAATTGATTTAATTTATCTCTCTTTCCTAAAATAGATAATCAATTAACAATTGTAACCATTTGGGTAATCCTGGAGTTATACCTTTTTAGTTGCAACCTTACTACTCTAACATCGATAACTTTGATCTCAGTGCTCTTAGGCATGAAGGAGATCTACCAGTTCCTCAAACTGAATCTGTAGAACTGACCCGACGAGAAACCTCAACTTCTTCAACTCCAGTTGCCACTACTACAAAGTCTAAAGCTAAACGAAGTTCAAAGGGTATTATTTGTCCACTTGTGTTGATCTTAATTTAATTTATTCTCATTTATGACAATAATGAGGTTCATTGCAACTAAAAGTCGAGTTTCCACAGATTCAAACACCGAAATCAAAGGGTTAATCTATACTGAGGTTTATGATTATGAAGTGGATGTGAAACCCTAAACTACATTAACTTCAATGAATCAAAATATACCGGGCCCTACATATGTGAAATTCAATTTTCCCCTACAAGAGCTCTTATTTTTTGAAAAGACCCGATGGTTTAAATGAGTTTTTTGTATGGACATTTCTGGGTCTGAAAACACCCCAACACCTGCACAAATCAATGACAGAACTCGGGTCTTAGAAGCAATTAGGAATTTTAAACATGCGTATAATAAAAGAACCCCAATTAATCATCAAATATCATTCACTGAAAAATTTGATGACGAACCAGCGAACCCTGTATACGTTCTTCATATCCTTGCCCATGTTTACAAGAAAAACCAAACCACCAAACTAAATGATTTGGACTACTTCATTGTGCAATGGGAACCGATAATTGATAGAGGATTCCATCGAAATGATGGCGAAATTAGTTTCGTAAAAGCCTGTGATATCATGGACAAACATTACAAGCGGAAGCCCAGGGAGACCTCTAATCCCTTGGAGGAGATGACAATGTCTTTTGTTAAGGACTATATTGCAGGTTCACCCAACCGAGAATTCAATACTGCAGACGAGTGGGGCGCTAAGGCTAAAAAGAAAACTTCTAAGAAAACTATCAATCAAAAGGACGATGGACTGAGGTCCATTTTTCAATTCGACCTTAATCGAACGGCAACAATTAGTATTCTGGAATTCAATTCCTTAATCAATGAGTTTGTTTCAAAGAATATTTTGCAAAGCAATCTGCAGTTTTCTCCGTAATTAGTTAATTCTTAAAGTTTGATTTAAATACTAAACTCTTTTGTTTCCATCAAGGGATGACGGAACCGGAAAACACCTATTTTTTAAATCTTTTTTTGTTCGATTCTTGCTCTTAAAAACGTCTCACCTCAAAATATATAACACGATATTTGGTTTTACTGCTTCGAACTATAAACGACATAAGAAGCAAAAGTATATTATTCGTTCTAACCGTTCTATTAACGAAACTAAAGATTATTCAGACGAAGTAGATGATTTACACAAACTCTTCAAGAATGAGTCACAGTGCACTGTCTGCCTCTTGACCCTATTAGCCAACAGTAAAAAATCCAACCAGAACATCGAAATGAAAAACAAAATGCATTGCTATGTTTTAATTTTAAACCGACGTTTCACGCACCAAGTTAATGAAAAATCTTTTTATACGAAAAGAGGTAATTATAAAATTCCTTATCATTTAAGATTGGGCATTTATCGAGCTGATTAACATTGTTTCCCCTTAAGTGTTCATTTTCGATCCAGCTATTAAGATGTCCACAAATTCAGTTCCTACTAGGATCGGACTATTACTTAACCACTTCAGCTGGCAACAGGCAGAGGTATTCCGATTCTTTGGAGATCAACACACCGACGATTCATGTTACCTATGCTGCTTACATTTCATGGCTGCATGTAATGGTGACATTCAATTCCTAACTAGACTTGATTGGATCCCACAGACGGACCTAAAGTCCAAACCTGGTTCCAGCTATGAGCCCATTTCGGAAACCGATTCCGACTAAGTGGATGATCAAACCCCAATCACACAATGACTCATTGCAGGAAGTTCAACACTAGCTTCTAGATTAATTATCTTATAAAATCATTATTACTGTTTATAATTCAATTATTCACTTATTTAATTGTATCACTATAATTCAATGTAACCTTTCAATATTAACTAATTAGTTTTAAAACTTTCTCTTTTAAGGACTTTGTTTTTTTAATCAGTTACTTGTATAATTTTTGTTAGAATATTTTTTAATACGACTTGAAATCATTTACCTTTAATTGTGGCTAAATATATTGGTTTTCTCAATTTCAATTTGATGTACTTTAACTTATATTTGTATTACAAACAATAAATAGTTTGTACAAATGATTTAATTTAATATCACTTCTTTGTGGACTGCAATCAATCTTTGATAACTGGTATATTCCAATTGTAATTTTAAATTTAAATTTTACTTAAACATAAGACCACTCCACTGAAATGTGAGAACTGATCGCTTTTAGATGCATGTTGTCAATGTAAGGATCTGGAGGAGTGTTTTGTCTGAGTCTGTGCGCTGTGTTTGACTAGCCAAACACGATTGCATTCCATGCCTTAGAAGGACTCTGGAATTATCAATTTAAAATAGACTCACTTTCTCTTCACTTTCTACTCTAAATATAATTATTGCTACACAAAATTTTTCCTCACTTAACAATTTCTATTTTATATTTTAGTTTTACTTACTATTAAAAAACTAAATCAGAAAATCATAATTCACTGTATAAGACAATAATATTCACATATTTTAAATTAAAGATTAGATGATTTACCGTTCTCTCCTAATCGGTTTCCCTTATAATTTTAATTTTAGCAACATAATCATCATTACTTTGGTTTAGTCATTAACTTATTTAACACATTGTTAGTTTTTATTTCTCAAATGTAGTTAATATAATTTACCATATGGATTCACAATTAGGCTTCTTATTGAAATTGAAATATTTCTATTTGTAATTAACTCTCATTAGGCATTAACCAGGTTCACACAATTAGATTGAACACTCTTAATTAACTTAATAAGTTGCTTAACCTATAAAAATAACTAATATAATTATTATATTTTACTCCTGAATTCAAGACCGTAGTCATTCAGAGTTGTTAATCGATAACTTCGATCAAGTTTTAATGCAAAAACCTTAACTATCAGCATAAATAATTGATTATTAATAAAGTTTTTTTTAACTATTTTTAATATTTTAAGTTTATGTTACTATTTCTTTTGTGTTTGGGTTAAGTCGGCGGATTCGAGCTCTTGAATCCCCCGAAAAAATCTAAATTTTTTTTATCAATTTTATAGTATAAAAGTAAAACGAAAATTTATATTTCTCTAATGCCAGATCCATGCGATTAGCCCGTACCCGACTGCGCCAAATTTTGTGATTTTAGTCATTCCATAATTATTTACAACAATTCTTAAATCCTACCTTATCATACTCACCCCAATCGTCCTCCTCTCCTGGATTAATTACTCATTCTTTTCCAAACCAACGATTTATTAAACTTTAACGATTTAATACAATACAAGGGTTTAGACTTTCATATGCATTACAACACCAAAGCCTTCTATACTACGACTCGACTCATATAATTAAAAACAGTCATTTATATAATCTTTAATATTTATTGCGCATGCGACTAATTTAGATAGTTTCTTGAAAACAACAAAAAAAATTATATTTCTCTAATTATACTCTAATCCTAACAATATATGCAATCATAAGAGATGTGTTCTGAGATCTGAATACTCCATGATTAAGCTACAGCGAAATGACCAGTTGATGCAATAAACTTGTTCCATATCCAAATCCTGACCAAGTTTATTAAGTGTTCTATACTGATCAATATAGTCCATATCAAATATATCACTACATTCAGGAAAGGGACAAATACCATATTTATTTATGTAATCACATATACATTCAATACAAAACATATGAAGGCACGGAGCTTGAACTGGATAGTCAA
>JAUJYR010000032.1:0-14886 GCA_033995805.1 Hermannia gibba
AAATTAATAAAAACATTGATCACAAAATTATTGCTGTTTATTAAGCAATAATTAATTTGTTACTAAAAGATAAAAGAACTAGATTAACTGAAGATAATATCGAAATGTATCTGATGTGTCAAGGTAATAAAAATTTCAATTAATTTTACTTCATGTTTCTATTTCTTATATAACATGGAAAAGTGTGATGAAATGAACATTTCATACTACTCTGATTGGTCCGAGACAGTTCCATGTCTAATTATCATATAATTGAACAATCCGGTTTGAAATTTAATGCTTAACTCAAATATTAAATCGATAATTAAATATCTTTTATAGTTCTTAAGAAACTTTATTTTAAAATGTCCTAACTTTATATCAAGTAAAATATCTTAGAAACTATAAAAATAAAATAGTTATGATTACAGATTCAAGTTTAGTATTAATCTTCATTTATATTTCTATTTCTATTTCTTTAGAATAAATTTTATTAATAGAATGGCATTTGTGTTAAAATAAACATATTCTAAAATATAAGAAGCTCACAAGTCTGAAAGATAAATTAAGCTGAAATTAAATCATAATTAATATTTGTTAATTAATTAATCTTATTTAATCTTAAATAATACCGAGTGTTTCAAAAGTCACGACCGAAATAAAAAAATTATTTCTCGAAAACTAAAAAAGATATTTTAATGAAATAAAAAGCACTTTATAAAGAATTTATTGGCATTTAAGAAATCAAAATTTTAAAATTTCCGCCATCAATGGTTATCACGTGACACACGCTTTTATCAAAGTTGTCAATTTTTCAAGAATTTTGTTTTCAAAAGTTTATATAGAATTCCGTCTAAAATATAATGGGCATTATGAATCTGAAATTTTAATCTTTTTATCCCTTATCGTTTTCGAGATTTTTGACTTCACATTTGGAATTTTCAATAAATGTTGATATGTAAATGAAAAAATCTTCAAAACTATATGTGATAAAAAAATTGATTTTATTTTTGAACTCAAGTTTAAATTTTACGTGTGATTGATATATAATATCTCAGTGTTATAAATTTTTAAAATCTTCTATATAGAATAACTCGAAAACCGAATTTTATAAAATTTTTTTAGATTTCATATTCAGAATAGACATTAAATTCTATTCCGAATTCTATATAAGTCGATTCCTGAAGATTTGCACAATAGCGCGGTAGGGAGTTTTGAGATTCATCTACGTCACGTGATAACGAGCGATGGGGGAACTTTGAAAAATTGATTCATTAAATGCTATAATTTTCTTAGTTATTTGCAATTTATTTCATTAAAATATCTCTTCTAGTTTTTGAATAATAAATTATTTAAATATATTGCTGCAGTTGGGCCACCCCGTATATTCTTTGTGTTAAAACACGAGTTCTTTTAAGAAAGGTTCCCTGGTAATGCACAGAAAATACCCCTGATACCAAAAATAACTAATGAAACTAAAAAGTACTCCCTGATACTAATATGTTCATATATATGAGCAGAAAATTAATTATAAAGAATTTTAATACTACTGAGCAAATATGTATTTAAGCCATAGTACTTTTCATAGTACTATGAAATAATTTATATTTCAAGTTGTAATTAGAAATTTATAAAAATATATAACTTTGATAAAATTTGTTAAAAACAAATATTAATTGTTAGCAGTTATAAAATTTATTTGATCACAAAATCATTTGATGTTCAAATTTGAATCAAATTAAATTATAGACAAGGATTGAATTAAAATTCAATTGGAATATATTCAGTTGGAGTGATAATCGATTTGATTAATTAGGGATAAATTGTAATAAAATTATATCTAAACAATTGATTAATATCGAAGTCGAAAACAAAAAAATAATGTTCGATAAAATAATATGTGGAATAAATCATACCATACTATTGTCAGAAAATGTAGTCTTTTATTCGTTTGATTGCAATTCATGTAATCAATTATGATATAACAGTCGCAAAGATTCACAAATGACTCCAAAAGCTATTGATATAAAGCCAAGAATTTAATTGAATCAAATATTTTGTCATTTTTATGAATGATTTACTACTGCTTTATCAATTGTATAAGATTTCTGTTATTTTTGAGAAAATTGTATGTTAAATATCAAAGTTAGTTTAAATGGCACTAAAATTAAGACCCAATAAAAATTCAAACTCTGTCACAGAGAATATTATTTTCCTAAATAACCGTTAATCTAATTAAACGTATATTTTTTATATTTTAATTATTATATTTACCTTAAAAATTGTTTAGTTATGCAAAATAGTGAACTTATGAACCGATCAGTTAATATATTAATTGCAAAATCATTTAAGATTTTTTAAAAGGTTTTTATGCTTTAAATTTAAATACAGTGCGTGATCGTTATAATGAACTAATGCTGAAAACCAAAAATTATTAAGCATTGAAACCAATTTTAAAATTAACCATTATAATGAACTAAAGTCATACTGAACTGACCATTGTTATGAACCTCTACTCGAAACCCAAACTCATGATTTTCATATATCTCATAACCATTATAATGAACTTTTGCAGGAACTTTAAAGCTGAAATTATTTTTATATTTATATTTGTTATTAAATTTTAACTAAGAAAATGTTTAAACTTATAATTAAGATAACAATTATTTAAATTATTTTTAAACTTAATTTTAGCTGACAGTTAATATTATATGGAATCAGTATATTTGGAATGATAAATGAACAGATCAAATTAATTTCTGTTATTATGATATAAATTAATTTAAATAAACATTAAAAAATTAATTCGAACAAATATTTTAAAATTAGATTATTATTAATTGTTTTAGAATATAGATTTACAATATTATTTAAATCTTTAATTCAAACCATTATAGGAATGAGAAAATTATGCCAGTTTACTATATTAATATAGTTAGACCCACTTATAGGCAACTCGGCGGTGCTGGCAAAATCAGTTGCCTATAACGAAAGTTGCCTATAACCGAACACTAGTTTTTGGCATAAATTAGAAGACTTTTGGTAATAATGTTATCTATTTATGAAATGATTGTCAAATAATGTATATGTTTATTACCAAGCCTGTTTTTATTGTGCATTTCGCCTCCACACTCAAAACATAATATGACTAATTCGTTCATACAATCATATATCAGCCTTTCTGATATCTGTGTATTATTTATATTAATTAGTCATATTAAGTTTTGTATTGTATTCCTGATATCTGTGTATTATTTATATTAATTAGTCATATTAAGTTTTGTATTGTATGCCTGATATCTGTGTATTATTTATATTAATTAGTCATATTAAGTTTTGAGTGTGGAGGCGAAATGCATAATAAAAACAGGCTTGGTTATTACCAATGGTAATTTTTCAATTATAAATCATAATTTTTAAAGAAATTAGTTCTAGAAGAACTAATATTTAATTATACTTTTCTAAAATTTCTCAAATTGCCTATAAAAATCCATTGATTACACTAGAATTTCCAGATAAATTGGTTCCCTATAACGAGTTATTGCCTATAAGCGCGTTGCCTATATCCGAGTACTTATTCATTATAAGCTCCATTGAATCTGCCGCTGCTTTTTAAATCAATTGCTTATAGCAAAAATTGCCTATATCCTAGTTGCCTTTAATGAGATCTAACTGTATTATAAAATATAAATTCTAAAAGCTGTAATAAATAACTGGTATATTAATTAAATTAACAAATCTATCAAAATTAAACCTATGATTACAAGAATGATAAGCTTTAAAGTGTACTCAAAAATTTTAGCCTTCATTGGTATCAAATCTCATTTCAAAAATAAATTTATACGTTCAAATACAAATTTGATAGAATTTTTATTATTAAATTGGACCAATCAAAATTTTTAAACTGATAATTAATATTACAATCTTTTAAACGAAAAACAGACGGGTTTGGACATTATATAAAAAGATATAAATTTCAAAAACATTCTAATAAACCTCAACAGATTAACTTTATATTAATTATTCGAGATCATTACTGATAAACATAATACAACTAAAAACTGTATATTATATGTATAAGATTATTAAAATTTTACATAATATTTATGCTTAAAATGTTTAAGTATGACCAAGGAAAGTTTTAAAGTTAAGGTTTTATATATTTTTTCAACAATTTTGATATTTTAAAACACATAATTTAAATAAATTCCGCCAAATAGCTTTTTAACAAAATAAAAGTACATTGCTTTATTAGAGGATCGTAAATTTATTATTAAGATTTATAAGCGAGAATATTTGATTAAATATATTATCTTTATGTAAAATATCAAACATATATAATAATGAGTGTAATTAATTATTTTTAGCTATTGCACTGATGCTTATTTCTAAATCTTTTAGGCCTGGTAAAAAAGTGGAGGAGAGATTTAAATCTCCTCATTTAAAGGTTGTGCAATATTTGACACCTGTTATGAGAATATTCAAATAAAAGTACTATGGGCCTCGATTGCTTTGGTTTATGCCCCTGCCAAAAACACTTGATAACAAAACATACCTGATAGAAGCTAAACATAATTTAAAAAGTACAGTGACACCTATTTACCAGCAAATTAGCTTACAAACTTTTTTCAAACAATAAAAACATTACAAATAGTTTACAAAAAGATAATAATCTTTGTTTGCAAACATTTTTACTAATTTACAATGAGTTTACACATAGTTTATAATTAGATTACATAGAGTTTATACATTAATTACACATTGCTTTGATAGAGCTTACAAAGTTTATTATAAAATTACTAATTTAACATGAAACTTTCTGTTAAATATGTTGAATTGTAATTTTTGAAAGCAAGCTTTTATGCATTGTGAGAAACAGCCGTTTCGGCTGCATGAACCAAAGCAATCGAGACCCATAATATTTTAATCTCCATAGAAATTAAATGACCCTTCAGACAGAATGTGTACTAATTCCTTGTTATCCACAATATAATAAAAATTGTATTTTTATCACTTATTTGTTTTCATACACTGAACATTTACTTTACCTATTAAATTAAATTAAACGAAAAACTGTAAAATATATTTATATGTTTATTATAATTGCACATAAAATTTGAATTCAAGTATTCAGTACAAAGTGTTGTATAAATTTCAAATAACAATAATAAACTTTTATAAAATTTACGGTTTATTTTTATTTCTTTTTAATAATTCTTATATTAAATCAAATTTAATATTAAATAATTTTAATCAAAATCAGTATATAATTAGTTCTGTTTCATTTGAAGTACATTTGTGTCAATTAAATAAGAAAAATTGGTTAGAGTTTTATTTGATTGAAAACAAAAATATAAAATAATTTAAAAATATAATTTCAATAAATATTCTAAAAGTTTATATGATTAGGATAGCGTCAGATTTTAGTTTATAACATAATCTTATCATTTATTATATTTCTTTTTTCAGTTAAATGATATATTTTTATTATATCTTTATCTAATTTTCAAAATTATTAAGTATAATTTATCCTTTGTTAAATCTATCGAGGGAAATAGAGCCTCGAAAGTGATACCTTCCCCTAGTAAGGGAACATAGGCAACGCTGATATAAACCCTAAAGCCCATAGAAATGACCCCTCAGACTGAACGAATGCTATTGCTTTGTTATAAGAACACAAAAAATATTATTTTTTAAAATATCACTTACTAGGGACTTTTTATAAGCAGAACATATACTTAATATTTAATATTCAGCATAATTTAGGCTCTTAAAACTATTTTTTGTATAGAAAAAAGTGCGAATAATACTGATATATTTGATTTAAAAACATATTTACTACATAGGAATTAAGGGGTTTTATATACAAAATTATATTTTAGAAAACCTATTTACAGTTTGTAAAGTGCATCAAAAGTTAAGCTCTTTTTATCAAAATTTCAAATAGTAAATATATTTTCTAATATATATTTTAATGTTGCAAAAATATTATGAAGTAAATATACATTCGAAGAAAGAATTAGGCTAATTTTTAATCGAACTATATATTCGAACTTTTTTCTTTAGCAAAAAAGGTTATATTTTAGGGTCTAAAATTATGCTACGTAAAAATATTTAGAATCAATTCTGCTTCGAAAAGGTACCTCGTTAATTAATTTAAAAAAATACTCATATTTTTAGAAACTACCTTGTTTAACTGATAGATGTAAAAATTAGAAACTGTAAATTATATATATAAGTTCAAAATAATTGCACGCAATATTCAAAATAATCGTTTTGACGGCGAATATCAGAGGGTTTATATTATTTTATAAAATTAAAATTTAAAATGTTTAAAATAATTTAGTTTTTTCTAATTTATTACCGTTGATATCGTATCTGAACCAATTACTGAACCGTATTTGCCGATCGGAACCTTAAATAGCCAAACAAATCGAGGCCAATAGAAAAAATATAAATATTATCCCTCTTATAACTGTATAATAAACTATTTTTCACTAAATTTACAGCAAAATCGGAAGAAAATTCGCAATTCACAAATCGGTCAATGACTTATTTATATTAATTCGCATTACTTACAGAATGATGAAAGTTATTTTACTAATTATTTTTTTATTAGATCATATTTCTTATATAATTCGTATAAATTTTTCAATGTTATGATCAATATTTTCATTACTAACTCTAACATTAATTAAATCTATTTTTTTGAAAGTTTAATGGCGCATTTATCTTATTTTCTGATAAGATTAAGGTTATAATACTTGGTATTATAATTGACTTTAAGTTACATTTCAGAGAACATATAGGTACTCTCATTTTTATTATATTCCCCTTCCTAAATTTCTATCTAAGCAAAATAACCAAATCACCCTCTGAACATTGCCGATTCAGTAAGTCTGCACCTGAAACCACCAAGCAACCCCGAATTCACTGAAAATTCTTCGGTGACGAGAATTGACGCCGAAATCTGGTCTCACAATAAACCCAATATTGTAATCACTAGATATCCAGTAATCTGTGGTTATTATGAACCACTTTTGGTTTGGAAAAATGGTTCATAACAACCATTAATTCATAACTAAAATAATTAAGTAAAAAATCAATAAAACATAGATTTAAAACAATAAGAGCTAAAAACATATTTATTTTGAATTATTATTAATGTAATTTATATTATTTCGAGGGATTTTGTTTTGCATTTAAGACATTTATTCAGAAATTTAGTGACAAATGCTAACAACAAATATTTCTAGAGATTTGTGACATAAGCTGAAGCGTGAAAATTTGTACAATGTGTTTTCGGTCAATATTTAAGGTTTAAATTATATCTATTATATAATTGAAACCCAAGATTTAATTTACAGCTTAAAACTAACTGACTGTTAAATTGTTAGAATGCCTATTTGTCTTTGGGTGTACTTATTCTGTAAAAAAGTCAATTGAATTTATTCTATAATAAAAAGTTTTTCTAAATATCATTCACGTGCTATGTCAATATCAATATGAATTACTCGGGTCTACTTTAAGATTAAATTCCAATATTTAATTACAGCTTACATTTTTAAAATGTTGTCAATTTGGTTAATCCAAAATCCGACCGCGAAACAATTCGGGCAGGTCTGGTATATAAACTCGTGCTTCACTTATTTTTAAGATAAAATCTTGAATGAATGATAGTTTAATCTTAATTATACGTATATATTGTAATGTTTAATTTTAAAAAATGTTTTTCATTGAACTTATAACCCTAATCAAACTTACTTGTCCTTCTTTATTACAATAATAAAAGTATTACTTATTTCCATTATAAAAATCAGTTCTAAGATGTTAGTTGCAGATTGATATTTTTAAATGATTTTAATTGAGTTAACTATGTCAACTTTCGGCTAATGTTTAATTTATAAATTGACTTTAATTAACTGACCTGCGACTATTCATTTTCTAGTTTTTGTATAAATAAACATTCGAATATGATACAGACTTATAACATTTTTGAGCCGCATTATTAAAGATTCAGTTCTGATTAATTATCATTTACGTTACCTTTACGCTATTCATAGTAAATACTGAATCATATTTTGATCAGAGAATTTGATAAGAAATTCAATGCTAAATATTTGGCTGAATTGTCTCATTACAACCATTCCATAACTCACTGTTCATTCATTTAATGTAGATAGATGTATATCCCATCTGTTTAGCGATCAAGCGTTTTAATTCTTGAAATTCAGTTTAGTGGAATAGGAGTGAAAAATTTGTTGTTATACAGATACTTCATCTAGAAAATATATTTACCATTTATTTAATAAATTTAATTTAGTTTTTTTGAATACTGATTAAGCTATTTTTATGAATTATTTAAAATTTAAACAAAAGCTGTAATAAATTTTAAGTAAATGGATAAAATTAATTAAAGAATAAAAGTTATTTAAATTGTAAAACTTTCCTAATTCAAGTTAATTTTTTTTATTGATTTATTATATTAAATGAATGTCTCATCATGGTACATTCAATTTAAAATTTTAATTTTGTTCTTAATCTTCTAAATCTAACTTTAATTTTTGAGTACGTGTGGTATATTATTAAAACTTTTGATTTATTATTTTATTTCTCTAAATGTTTCTCAAACATAAAATATTTTATTTTGTTTTTTTAAAGATTTTTTTCCAGGACATGAATACCATAATAGTTTTTACAAATACAAATTATGTGAAAAATCTGTTATGTATTATAATAATGAAAATTTAAAATATTATATTGAAATATATAAAAGTATTAAACAAAATATAGTTGAATATATTATTTTATATAATTTGGCTTAATGGTTAATTTTCGAATATAAATGTTGTCGAAAAATATAGCATCCCCTTATTTAAATTGAAATATATAATCAGGGGTATGTGTCAGCGATGAAAAATTTTAGGAATTAGAGTTAAGTCGAAAGTTAGGTCAAGAAGTAACACAAGTCTGCCATCAGTTAAGAAAAAGAGAAATACAATAAAGTCTGATTCAGAGTAATCACAAAATAGTGAAATATTTAATAATATGAAAATCAAAACCCAATCATTAGTAAAGACAAAAACTATTGATATAAATGAAAGCAATGATTGTTTGGATTTTGAAACTTATTCTCAGTTTCGTTTCAATTCAAATCTCAATCAACAAAATTCAACACAGATTTCGAGTCAAAACAGTTTTATTAATAAGTCACTTAATAATCCAAATGAAACTGAAAAACTATTTACTAAAATGTTAAGGAAATAATTTGATTGAATCAAAGTATAACTCAAAATTGTTATCAAAAACTGATTGCTCACAGCCTATCTCTAATTTCCAATCAAAATCAAGAGGTCCTAAACAGCTATCCCTTAATTTTGTAACCACTGTTGAGAATATTGAAAATCAGTTTATATTTGTTTTAAGTTTCAGTCAAATTGAATACAATGCTTATAAACTATGATCACAACCAATATTAATAAATAATGACTTCAAACCATCCCTTAATGACCAATCAAACAGTCAATCTGTGTTAATTACAATTCTGTGGTCAGGGTCTTAAGATTTCTGACCACAGAACTATATTTTTCACTTTAATATATATAGAAAAGTATTTTATCAATCACTCAATAATGAAACTTTTGATTAAAAGATTTTTCTAAAAGTATAATAAGGTTAAGAAATATTTTTTATAAAATATAAGGATTTTCAATAAAAATGTTTATTAATATTTAGTAAACACAAATATTTTCATATTGTCAGTGAAATTAACCAAACATCAATTCAATACAGTTTTTAATAATAAAAATAAAATTTATACCAACAATTTATTTTTAATGACGTTTTGCACATTATAGAACTTTGTTGCAAACATTATTGCCATTACTTAACCGCATAACCACGAAAATTACACGTCCTGTGAAGATATTTTTAAAATATTTTATTCAGATATTAAGATAATGTTTGCAACAAAGATCTATAATGTGTAAGAACTTTATTGCAAACATATTAAGATTACACTACTGAATGAATACAGGTGACAAATTATTCATCACCAAATAGCTTAGACAAAATAATACCAACAATGCACCTTTTTGCAGAAAATTATCAGTTTTGCTTGATTTTTTTAATAATTTCTTAAATGGATACCTTATGACTCGAATTTTAAAAAAATACCTGAAAATATTACACTCAGCTCTAATTTTGGAGAGTTGGCAGCCGTTGCATTAATTTTAAAAATAAGTGTGCACCGAGCTCATACCAGCATTTAAAATATTTACATTAATAATCATTTTAAAATAATTTATTAATATAATTTACAGCTATTTAAATAAAAAAAAAATTTAGAATTGAGTATTTAAATTATTTTTGTAATATGCTTTAAATTAGTTATTTATCAATATAATTACCAGGAATGCGCGAACGGCAATTTTTTATTGGGGTACCAGAAGGGAGTAAACTTTTATGAGGGTCCAGCGCGTGAGGAGTCCAAATTTTTGAAATATTTATAAATGTCTAAAATTTTTCTTATTAGTGAAAAAACAACAACACAAACTCATGTTAGCCCACAGAACCGCTAAAGAAATGTTTTTTCGGTATCTTATATACAGACAACTCCAAAACCTACTGACAAACATAAAAACAAAAGTCAACTGTGTTTAAATACTAGTGATGATTCATAAGTCACTCAAATAATTGAAATAAAAGACAAAAATGTTGTCTTTGATAAAATCAGATGTGGTTCGTCTGACAGTTCATTATTGACAACAAAGTAAGGAATTTATTAATTTGGTTGTAATAATCATAACGAATGTATCTTCATATTTATCAGTATGAAATTTCCGTTTAGTTTAATTATTGGAATAATTGTTTATTAAAGCTTTTTTAATTTTATAATATTGTTATTCGTGGACCTTTGTGTGCACGACAAGGGCAACAATTAACAAGAAAATGTTTATTAATTCGATTATTAATCACTTATTGGCTACGCTATTGAAATTATACGAGTCGCTCATAAATTGCAATACTTATTCACCCAAAAAAATTACTTTTTGCTCAAATTATCATTCTAAATAAATTATATTAAATTATCAAATTAAAATATAATAATGAAAAATAAAAATTAAAGTTTAAAATTCCAAACATTAAAAAATTCATCAGTTTATGAACATTTAACTGTCAACCACTCTATTTCACCAAATGATTTACTTTTTATACAAATACTAGTTATACTAGAACTTTCTAAAATGATACCATATATAGATATTACTACTTAAAAATATTATTAAAATTGAGTTATTTGAGTATTCAAAATATTTCTTGAAATAATAATTGGGTTCCCGGCAAACTCCAGTAATTAGTATTGGGATAATGCAAGAACTTCAGGATTTGAGAATTTATTGGTTTTTAAAACAGAGAAACCTCGATATAGATATATTTCTTGATATGATGCATCACAAATAAATTAAACTTAAAAATAAAATTTTGATAGAATTATTTTTATTATTAAATTTTACCTAAGAAAATGTTCAAACTTATAATTAAGATAACAATTGTTTAAATTATTTTTAAACTCCACTTTAGCTGACAGTTAATATTATATGGAATCAGTATATTTTGAATGATAAATGAACAGATCAGATTAATTTCTGTTTTATGATATAAATTAATTAAAATAAATATTAAAAAAATTAATTCGAAGAAATATTTTAGAATTATAAAGAGTTAAACTATTTTTTAAACTTTTAATTCAAACCATTATATAATTGAGAAAATTTTGCCAGTTTACTATATTAATATTATAAAATATCATCTTTAAAAGCTGCAAGAAATAACTTTGATATTAATTAAACTAACAAATCTCTCAAACTTATATATTCTATCACACTAATGGTGTAGAATTTTAAAGTTCATTCAAAAATTTTAGCCTTCACTGATATCAAATGAACATTTTTAAATTGTTTATTAATATAACAATCTTTAAACGAAAAACAGACGTGTTCGAACATTATATAAAAAGATATTGAATTGAAGCGTAAGTTTTAAATAATGAAAAAAGTTGCCATTGTCTATGAAATTATAGTTATGTATTGTATTATAGGGATAATAATTGAGTAAAACATTTCAAATAAATAAGCTCGATTTTAAACAAGCTATTAAATAAATGATATTGTTTTATTTTTGTGAGATTCAAAGCGAAATTTGCTAATTTATATAAGCAACCTACAATTATTTTCATAAGAACCCTTAGCTTAAATATTTTTAATAGAAATTTCTAGCTTATTTAATTTGCATATAATCGGCTGGCAATCAAAATTTGCCAGAAAACAAAAATTTTACAATTTATCTACTCATAAAAGCAACCTTTCAAATTTTTTTCAAAAGTCTTAACAGATTTTAAGCTTATTTAAATGACGTTTACTAGGCTTCTCTATCACTTGTAGTTAGTCAATAATAGAATAGAAACCGAGTGTTGTTTGAAATTTAAAAATTGCCAATTTATATAGGCAACCTCAAAATTTTTTTCGATGAAACCCAAGATTATTAGAACAAGCACTCAATCATTGTTTACTGATTTCTTACGCAATCAAATTAATAATTAAAAGTTAATTTTTTAACTGAATGAGGCAAAACATTTCCAATAATTGCAATAACTTGATTATCTCCAAAAATTCTTTATAAAAAAATCGACTGATGGCTCATTCCAGATTTCAATTTTTTACCTTTTAAGATAAGTATTTATACGTGAATTTTCACTTAGGATATCTCGTACAATTTAATATAGAAAAAAAACAAATTTTCTGGAAAGACATTAAATACGGCGAAAATAACAAAAATCATGTAAAACAACGAAATAGTTGTCCAATGAATTTCAATTCTTTACAAAGTGCACTTTTCCGATTTTCGATAGCATTTTTAGTTTTTCCGATATCACGATTGTATTATGTAGTGCTTATGGCAATTATTTGAAAAAATACTTTCACATGGTAGATTCGTCCCAAAAAACAATAGTTGCTTAAAAAGTTTCATCATTTTTAGATAATTCTAAATACTCTATTTAGGTGTTTATTTTTGTCAGAAGGCTTTGAATTTGTGTGTATGTTTATAATTTCACACTTTCTAGTTATATTTATATCAAATACATTTTTATGGAAACAGATATTATAACAATTAAAAATTAATTGTTTTAGTAAATACTATTTTGAATATAATCTGCATAATAATCTATTGATTGAAATTATATTTAAAAATAATTTTTGTGTTCAACCAAATAAAACTACATTGTATAACAAATTTTTCTTATTTAATTGACATTAATGTACTTCAATTGAAACCTAACTAATTAAATGCTTATTTAGATTAAAATTATTTAATAATAAATTTGATTTAATATATGAATTATTCAAAATAAATTCTAAATAAAAGTTTAATTTTTGAATGTGAAAATAATATATAAGCGCACATCGAATACAAATATTTTATTTTAAATATTTTGTGCAATCATAATCAATATATAAATATAATTTACAGTTTTTAGTGATATACAGTCGTCAAAAAAAAAGTAACTATGACATTTCAAATAGAAATAACTTTTTAACCGATTGGACTAATTCAAAATGATTTTCATTAAATTGTAGCAGGATACTGTTATATAATAATAAAATAAGTAACGTAAAGTATGAATTTTTTGTTTAAAATATTTTATTAAAATAATAAGTTATTAGGAAAATTTATCATAATTATTTCTTTGATCCGATGTTGATGAATGTGGTGATTCATTCCCAGTAATGCATTTTTCTGCTTTTCATGGGATAATTAATTCCTTTTCTTTATGTAAGAACTGATTTCAATCAATTTAATTTTTAAATCTTCCATAATTTAATTTAATTTTTATTTATTATTTTAGTATACAAAAACTGTAACTCTTTATAAATAATTTATTTATATTAATGGTTAAAATTGTCCTTATTTCTATTGTTGATAGGAATTCTCGCATTTGTTAGCAAAATGTATTTTATAGTCGCATTTATGTGAAATTTTCGATTTAATACAAATAATTTGATGGAAAAAATTGCTGCTGGTATTAGTGGTTATAAAATATTAAATTATTTTTTAATTGAGCTATACATTAAAACATTAATAATATTTATAATTACTGTAATGTTAAGAGATAAACAAATCCATAATTAAATGCAATAATCATACAAATACATGTATTAACTCAAATTTAGAGTTGAGATTACATTGAGGATTTCAATATAAACAATATTAATAATATTCTTTTATCTTTTACACTGAAAAATCATTTTATTAAAATTTTTCCCCTTTTATATCTTTGCTAAAAAAACTAATACAGGGCTCTAAAAATCTGTTGGCTATTGGAAAAGTTGCCTATAACCGAAGTGTATGAAAAAGTTTAATTTTCGGATAATATTACATTACTATTAAAATATAATTATGGCAATTATTTGAAATAATCTGTTATTTTGGATTGATTTGTATACAATTTAGGTGTAAATAATTTTGTCTCAATCTTATGAATCATATCAAGATTTGTCTTCATCGCTTTGATATAATAATTTACATTTTCTTATTTTCATCACATTAACAGATGTTGAGCTTTCATATTCACTTATAATCTTATTCTTCTGTTTTTTAATTTTGGAAATATTATAACTTTTAAGTTCACTTTCATTTTTCAATTGTCTGATAATCTCTTCATATGATTTTTTCTCTTCTAATAATTTAATGACTTTATATTTTGTCTCCAATGATATCTGAATTCGCTTATTATTTGACATTTTAATCAAATTTGTAAATGAATTCTTATCACTATTTTATTAAGACATTAAACAGGTTTTATAAATTGATTTAAAATAAGTTCAGTTCATTATCATATTTTCTATA
>JAUJYR010000033.1:0-14835 GCA_033995805.1 Hermannia gibba
AAGAAAAATATAGGATCCGATTAAAAAGAGAAAAACAACAAAATAATTAGAAATCAAGTAAAAAGCATAGAATTGATGTAGAAGAAAATGGTGTAGCAAGTCTTAGAGAAACGAAAAAGTTTATGATGAAAGATGGCAGTGGATTTTTTGTCGAAAAGAAAACCCCTAGCATAATAAGATTTAGAAAGTTAAATAAGGAAAAAGACGAAAAAAATTATTATGGTGAAAAAATTATGATTTACTATCCGTGGCGTAGGGAGGAAGATCTTATGATGATTGATCCCAAGGAATTCTATGAAATACATAGAGAAGTTATTGATCCCAATGAACGAATATATAATCATATATTAGATGAGGATTTGAGTAATATTGAGAAAGGGTTTTTGGAAAAGATAGAATCTGATTGCTTGGAAGTATCTAGTCAGGAAATTGATGTCAATGAGTTCATTACACACGACACAAAGAGCTTTAAAAATTGATATGAAAGATCTTTCGGGCGATGAACCGGTTAAAACATCAAGAAAACTTTGTTCAGCGGTTATGTGCGAAGATAGCTATTACAACGAAGTACTCATTGTTCTATTGAAATAAAGACAGAGGAATTATCTGTTGGAAGACATGCATTGTGTAAAAGAACATAAAATGCCATTCTATCATTTCGTAACAGGTGGAGCAGGTACTGGAAAGAGTCATCTAATTTAAGCTTTATATCTGAGTTTAATAAGAAGTCTGAATGAATATGGTGAAAATCCAGATGAAATGATAGAATTGTTGACAACTTCAACAGGTATAGCAGCTTATAATATCAATTGAATGAAAATACATTCAGGCCTTAGACTGACTTATCTAAAAATAACAAGCTTAATAATATGAGTCCCGATCGACGAAATACATTCCGAACAAAATTGACAATGTTGAAGGTTATAATTATAGATAAAATCTCGATGGTAGAGGCGACAACTTTACTGAAAAGTCATCATCAGTTGAAACAAATATTCGATGATAAATTAACGTTCGGTGGGATTTCTATAACTATGTTAGGTAATCTAAATCAATTGCGGCCAGTTCTAAATAGATACATTTTTGAAGAGCCTTTGTGTATAGATTATTCGCTCCTATCTAATAAATTTTTATGAGAAAAATTTGAAGATTTGTTTTTTTTCAACTGCACTTAACAACCTAGCTGAAGTTCAACAAACGAATACAGATCTAAGATTATTTAATAGTAGACATTTCACTCACAAGTCGTCACTAATTCCTACAAATATTAAACGTTTATTTGCAAATAAATGTGAAATTGATAGGTAAAATAACATGATGATAAATATTACGGTCGCAAATTGCATTGAATATCCATCACATGTTTTTTTGTCAGAGCCAAATGCCGGTAAGTGTAAAAATCAAGGCTTTATTTGTAATTTATATTAAAACAATACAAGAAAAATCTGGATTACATAAGTGTTTGAAATTAAAGTGTAATATTAGAAATATGTTGACAATCAATTTAGATGTATCTGACGGTCTTATGAATGGTTGAAGCAGAATTTTTCGACTTGTTGATATGACATAGAGATAAGTAAGGAACCAATAATATTGTGGCTAGAATTCGATAATGCAAATGTCGGCAGACAGCTGAGAAATCAATTTTTGAATATGATTGCAAAAAGAAGCATATCGAGTACCTACACGCCTATTGAGCCTGTGATTAGAGCAATAAAAACACCGGTAGACAATCAAAATTTTATTTAGGTAAATCAAAAACAGTTTTCTATTACTAATAACAGAAAACATATTATAAAATTAAGTGTTAACACAATAGTATGTTAACAGCAAAACGTGTTAAGTATCAGTGATCTGATTGTAGAGAACTGTTGTTATCTGTTTGAAGACCTTTAGAGAACTAACTTTTGATGAAAAGTTATGGTATATTTATAATGTATTAGAATAAAGTTCAGTAATGAAGTTGACGATAGTGTTGACTCATAAAACCTTTGACTAATGTAAAATTCAGGTCATATCATTCTCTCCTGTTGTGAATGGCGAGATACTTATTTTTTAAGGTTCGAGCTGACAGATGCGTGCCTTGATTCGCGGGCCATCGTTTGAGGTGGACTGTATCTCGAAGTTGACTTGAGATGATTGTGCCACGACTTTGTAGTGTCAGTCATACTTTGGGCTAAGCTTTTCCAGGTCGATTAGAAGGGATCCGTTTCTTGACCAGGTCGCCAACTTGTAGTGATATGCACGGGTGCTTTGCGTCGTAAGCTTCTTTGGCTTTAGCCTTTGAGTTGTCACTTCGGGTGACAGCCACTGCACGTGCGAGTTCAATTGTTGGGAATTCTTCGGGTAAGTCTTTCCCGAACTGTAGTTGTTGAGGTGTGAAACCAGTAGATGTATGAATGGTGTTGTTGTAATACTTAACCACCTTTGATAATGATGTAGACTACTTGTGATTTGAAGGCCATTCGAAGACCTTGATTGATGGTTCCATTTGCATTTTAATCCGTTTGCCATAGGATGTTATGTCGTTGAAAGGCTTTGCTTGATTGGATGAAAATCCAAATATCGCCTGGAGATTTTTGATGTGTAGTTTGTCCCATTGTCTTTCAATAGAAGCAGCTTAGGACCATTGACTTTAAATGGATCGAGAACTCCAATCTATGCTTTAGTATTAGTGGTTTTTGTGTTTTCGCAGATAAGATGCCAACCCATTGAAGCGTTCACTTCTTTTACGTTCGTGAGGATGATAGGATTTAAGATAGCCTTAAGTTTTGCTGTCTGTGGCTGGACAGTGCCGTCGGAAATAACATGACCCACGAATTCGATGTTATCAACCCCGAAGTGACATTTGTCTTTATTAAGTTGGACATTGTTTTCCCGTAATCGCGCGAGTATTGTTTTGAGTACCTGATTATGTGAATGCCAATCATATCCATGATCAGCGATGTTATCAAAATAGGCCGAACAATTTGAGACGCCATTTAGTATTTTCCTAAGTTGGCGGACACAATATGCTGCAGCATTTTTGAGACCGAATGCCATTACAGTCTATTCATATTGAACATTGCGAGTGATGAATGCCGTCTTTTCGAAGTCCTCCGGATGTATCGTGAAATGCCAATAACACCTTAATATCTAATTCCGAAAATATCTTCGCTTTTGCGAAGCCATCCGCACAGTCTTGAATGTTAGGTATGGGCTCCTTATCTTTGATGGTGATTGTGTTGATACGACTGTAATCAATGCACATGCGCCACGAATTGTCTTTTTTGTGTTCCAGTGTTATGGGAGCTGCTTGAGGACTTATGGATTCACGGATAAATCCAAGTTGGAGCAGTTCCGACTCTTTGCGATCGATTTCCGCTTCTTTAGCTGCTGAGGTTTGACGCGCACGAAGAGCTATTGGTTCATTATTTTTAAGTCGTATTTTAAACTCAAAGATTGCATTGACCAATCGAGGATCTATCTGAGAAGACGTATTTCAAATGCGAAAGGATTTCGTCCATTTGGTGACGATCATCTGCTTCAGATAAGACTCGTTGTTTTGTCACTGATTGCTTGATCTATGTTGGTTGAGATGTGCGGAGTGGGATGTCAACTGCTGTTGATGTCATCGGCTCCGTTACGTGGATATCCTGGCCAGTACTGCCTGGATATGGCTAGTAACGTGCGTGAAATCGTGTACTGTTTGAGTTGACACATCACGATTGGTTAGAATTAAGCATGCCTCAAGTTAAGTAAATCTTTATTGGAAATTCTTTTCCAATATCAACACACATTAGCAGATTGTATGCAAACGGTTTTAAAACATGAACTTTTATTCGCGCAGTAAGGTAAACTATAGTTAGGGATATAATAGAAGAACCCAGTGTTATGACTGACCCTTCTGCCATATTGATGAATATGGAATCCTTTTTGTTCATTGTGAGACCATACTGGCGAATGTTTGATAAGTCCATTAAGTGTACAGTCGATGCCGTGTCGATGACTGCAAGGGTTTGATGTTTGTTGATGTTTACATCCATTTTGATGAATTTATCGAAGTTAGTTTTCGTCAAAGTGTTATTTGAATGTTCAATAGATAGATGTGAAACTTTATCCACTGTTTCTGGCTTTGCTTGTTTGTTTGGACAATCCTTGTGCCAGTGAAATTCAGATAAACCTAACTTCTTGCAGAAATGGCAATTAGTTGTTGGTGGCTTCGAGTAATCGAACTTTGACTTTGTCTTCTTTGGGTCGCTTCTGCTCTTTTCCTGAAGACAGTTCTGAATGATGCACAGGCTCTTTGATGGTGAAGATTGTGATGCTCGGCCAGTACTGGCCAAGACCGGCTTTACGTGAGAGAGGCCACCAAATCTGTTGGTTCATGAGTTGAGTGTCAGCTTCCACTTTTGATGCAAGTACGAGCCATTGTTAAGGTGTAGTTAAGGATGAACCAACCATACAGGCCCTGTATCCGACTGGAAGTCCATTAGTGAGACCAGCGATTTTGTCACTGTCGTCAAATTTTGTTCGATCCAGAAGTTTAATCTTGTTGTCATAGTAGTTCCTGATTCTTTCGTTGTCATTGAGTTTTCTGTTCATGGATGTGATTAATGCTGATATCAGTTGAGTGTTGATTCGATCGATGAAAACTGACGAACTTAAAATGAATGAAATCACACTTCTAGTGCACAAAGTGCTTTAGCAATTATTAAGAATCTCAAACCCCTCCTAATATATTTGTAAGTGAATAACCAGGTTTCCTATAGAAATTTGAAATTTTCAAGATATCCTCCCTCCCCTATGATGGCTTGTAACTGCGAAAACTTAAGCCCTTATGTAAATAAAAAATTTAATTACCTATATTCGGCATTTTGTTTCACATTACAAAATGAAATTCTCCAGAATTAACCCGAGTTGCTCGTTCACTTCTTCTAAAACAAAACTCTATAGGGGACCAAATTTCAAAAGTTAATTTCACCGTTAACATCTCTATTAAGTATATTGTCAAAATAATGAATTCCATATATGAAATTAATGCGTGTTTAAAAATATTATTTAATTTGTTAAATTAGTATAAAATAAATAAAATCATTATTATGCATTGTTAATTAAATACTAACATTAATTGGTTAAATTTTATTTCACTATATTTTAAATTCTAATTATCCTATAAACAAAACTTTTATATTACTATCAAAGTATTTAGATTTTCTAAATAATCCAAAACTTACAGTCTGTCCCACGAATATTGCCTGTCAATGTTAGCATTAACTGCTAGTTAGCTTTATCACAAGCGCGTGTTTCTATTAGATTTAGAAATACGTACGTAAAATTTAGATAAATAAACACACGCTTTCAATAAATTAAAATAGCAGTTCGTCTAAGCAATGTCCGGCAATATTCTTGGGACAGTCTATGATTTATAATACTGAGCATAGATTATGAATATAAACTTTTAATAGAAAAACGGTATTTCTTAAGTTTAAACAATGATTTTTTAAAATTCATTTTAACTTAATTGAGTTATTAGTTAAAAGTTTTGAACAGCGAGTAATACAATTTTTAAGAAAATAATTTGCAAAGTTTATAAAATATGGTTAAAAATATTCACATATGTTGTATAAATTGATAACAATTGCATGTGATATATAGTCAGTCCGTTATATCTTGCACAACTTTTAACGAGGGCACCCATATTTCACCAATAAAATTCAAGTATATTAACAAATATTATTTTCTTCGCAGTTCAAATTAGTTGTCATTATAACAAGGATTATATAAATTTATTTTTTTATTTTATTAATCAAATAATTAAAAATTATATTTGTTGAGAATACATCTAAAAAAGTAAAAAATTTTACAAAATAAACAGTCGTATTTATTGAAAAAAGTAATTTTAAAACTAAGAAATTATCATACATTCAAATTCAAATAAGAAAATTAGTGTTATGTTTTGTATAATTGGAAAAGCTTACAACAGTGCATGATATTAGGGTTATTTTGATATGGTGAAATATTTCTTAAACGTCTAGTGAGGAGTTCGTTCTGTTCAGCATTCTGTTAAAGCTTTTTGAATGCTTTAAATTAGAATAAAAATAACCTATATAAAGTTATTCAAATAATTTTAAATTAATTTAATAACAAATAATTTTCAAACATAGAATATTAATTAAATTAATTAAGCAGTAGTGCTGCAAATAAAAATTTTGTGCACATTATTCAATATAAGAGAAATAAGAATTGTTTTTATACAAAATAAGATATGCAGAAAAGTATTTCAGTGAATATCTAATCAAAATTTATATAATTTTATCAAATAATTGTGGATATAAATTAGTTTTGTTATACATCGGCTGATTGTTTTCCACATTCTGTCAAACCCTCGATAATACAATCGATGTTCTTGTCTTTAAAATCATAATAAACTTTTTCTGAAATGTGTTTAATTGAAAGCTTTTAAGTTTACCACTTTTGACACCCAAAGGAATAAATTGAAAATTTGTATTCCTTCCAAAGTTGTGAGGCAGCATCTGATCCAGACTGAAGAGCTATTCCAACTGAGTTCCACTGTTTGGAAGGCCATAAACTGCGGTTATAGAGAAATATTTGAGCCTAATGCAAGCGATTTGTACTTCTCATCGAAATGAATGATAGATTATGAAAATTTAATTTTCTAAAAACTTGAACTATTATTGCGCACTTGTATCTGATTGCTATTTGAAATTTATTTTAAATTTAATTGATTTCATAACTTAAATATGAAAATATGGTTTATAAAGGAAGTGAATACACTAGAACTTTTTTATTTATAAATATTATGTATTAAATTGCAATGGAAAAATTAAAAGTGTTATTGCGATTGCACTATAGGAAGTTTTTTTTGACAATAATAAAATTTCATTAGAATTAGAATTCTAATCATCGTTCTCTTGAAAATTGATAACTATTCTAAGATGAATTCTATATTTGACTATATTTGTCTGTAAGCCAAAATAGTTGAGCTAGTTTTGCATAAATGCTTGTAAAAAGTAATTAGAGTGATTTGAATTCAAATTCTGATGAAATTGTATTATTGTTAAAAGAAGCCAATACTACAATCTCAATAACACTTTCAATTTTTCTATTGCATATTAATACATGATATTTATTAATAAAAAAAAGTTCTAGAAAATTCATTTCCTTTCTATTAAATTTTGAATTAATTTTTAGAAATTAATTGCTATTATATTAATTTTATAAAATGTTTCTAATATTTTAACTATATATTTTTAATATATAACAGTGTTTGCACATAGAACTTAATACATAATATTAATTAATAAAAAGGTTCTAGAAAATTCATTTCCTTTATAGACCATATTTTCTTATTTAACTTATAAAATCAATTAAGTATTGAGGAAATTTCAAATCGAAATCAATTTCAAGTGCGTAATAATGGTTCAAGTTTTTAGAAAATTAAATTTTCATAATCTATCATTCATTTCGATGAGAAGTACAAATCGCTTGCATTGGGCCAAATATTTCTCTATAACCGCAGTTTATGGCCTTCCAAACAGTGGAACTCAGTTGGAAGAGCTCTTCAGTCTGGATCAGATGCTGCCCACAACTTTGAGAGGAATACAAGTTTTCAATTTATTCTTTTGGGTGTCAAAAGTGGTAAACTTAAAAGCTTTCAATCAAACACTTTTCAGAAAAAGTTTATTATGATTTCAAAGACAAAAACATCGACTGTATTATCGAAGGTTTGGCAGAACGTGTAAAACCTTCAGTCGATTTATAACCAAACTATTTTAGATTCTCTATTATCTCATAAAATTATATAAATTTTCATTATATATTCAGTAAAATACTTTTCTGATTATGTTTTTTTAAACTCTTTATTTAAACAGAATAACTGAATAGCTTAGTTAAAGAACTCTGCTAAATTCAATCAGGCACCTGCCGAGAGGAGCAAGGTAAAGAATAGTAGTGGGTCTTGCCTGGACTAAAAAAAGTACCTTTAGGCCTGAGGGCGAGTAATCTAACCACTCAGCCAGCTTTACTCTCTATGTTATTATATATAAAAACAATTCTGATCTCTCCTACATTGTATAATGTGCCAAAAATTTTTATTTGCAGCACTACTGCTTAATTATATTAATTAATATTGAATGTTTGAAATATATTTGTTATTAAACTGATTTAAAATTATTTGAATAAATTTATTTAAATGGTTTTTATTCTAATTTAAAACACATTCAAAAAGCATTAATATAATTTTGATCATAACTATTAAAAGAAATAAAGTTTTCAAACATTATTGTTTGTTTACGCTAGGTGTTTTTTTTTATAAATATTGGAATGAAGAAAAAATTAAAATTAAAAGTGTCGTTTTGAAATATACAAAAACCGTGATCAAGCTAATGGATGCAAAATATTATATGCAGAAGTTAATAGAGACAAACCATGACAGATTTAAGGGATGAAAATTAATATCATTAAATAGAGTATGCATTTCGAACCAAGAAAGTTTAACTTTCGAAAATATGAAATGAAAAACAGTTGTCTTCGAGGGATGGGTATTTGGGTATATGAGCAGTGAGGTTTAGTCATGAAAATCAATCAGTATTCTTAACTAAATTATTTGTCAAAGTAATTGTAATTTAATTATAAAATGAATAAAGTATATTACAAAATATACTTTGAGTAAGTAATTGGGCAGCATTAGTATTGTAAACATTCTGTGGGTACGTTGGTCACGTGGTCGAGACGCAAGCCAAAACGAATGGAGCTAAGGCCGTGGTAGGCACGTTGGATCTTCGTAGAATGGGTGGCCAGCGGACTCAACACATTCGTTGAAAAGTGGTGTCGATACGGCTTTAACAATGTCTTAATATTCGTGGCTGGCGTTCGGATTCTCAACTGTTTTACAGGTCTGTTTCCCTAAATAGCGTTTCATTATGGTAGGTACCTTTTGCCCTAATGGGTAAATAGATAATGGTCAGCAGTGACCACTTGGGGTCTTAACATGTCTCGACTATTGATCAATTCTGATCATTTTTTGCTGAAAGTAACCTTTCCTTAGGTTGCGTATAGCAAAGGAGCTTTACACTTTATTTAAATTCTTGTATGCTCACTTAATCGTTTTAATACCGCGTACATTACAATCTAAATGTTGAGGGTCTTGAGTGTCCAACATCGTCAAACAAATAATTTTAGACGCACAAACTCATAATAATCTTAAAAACAAAGAATGGATCAGAGCTAGTTCGGAAGTCGAAACACGCTTGCTTTGGCACGATGAAATGTCATTTTCAATCGATATTAGAATAGTGAACACAATTTTTCACATCAACCAAACTGGAGCTACGAGAGGCAAATCAATTTCGAAGTTATTACTTCTGAATAAAAATCCTCTGGTTGGCACAACTTCTGGAAGTCTTATAAATTATGCTACGGAAACTTGGAACATTGCAATGAAATATAAAATGCTTAATGGACCGATTGGTTTGATAGATAACAGTCAGCTCCACATAAAAATAATTGTTACAGCAGAAATCCAGATATGTTTTTATAACGCTGAGGATTCTCACATTCTCTATGAATTTGTGTATTTAAATCCACCCGAATGCATGTGGTACTTTCAAATTGAGATTTTTTATAAAATCACAATGTTCGATTCTCAAATAAAATACCAAAAAATCGCTCAGTTATCTTCACCAATTGATGGCATTCACGATTTTTTAAAACTTGTTTAATGTGGAGCAATCGATCCTTTATTGGTCTATTATCGTTCTTTTTGTGTCATTATTGAACTCAGCGATTCAATTGTATAAAACCTAAAGAGTTAAAGAAATAGAAAAACTCAATCAGGTTGACCAGAAACAAAAAACATCGATTGGTTAAACTCTCCTCTATATGGTTATATAGCAATATAGCAATATTGTTTCAGTGATGACTTAATCAATGTTATAGTCCATCATTCAACATCAAAGAAAAGCTTAGTTTTCTGAGTCTCTCAAAACAGATTTTTTGCAAATTTTTGAAAAAAACAGTGATAAATGTATTGAAACATTTTTAATCTAAGCATAGCATCAAACATCAAGGAGCATTGCAGCTTTGTACAGCTTCAAAACTAACTTCAGTGTTCTAGTGTTCAAAAAATATACAATTTTTTATTTTATTCGCGAAGCTATAAAAATTCTTTGAGGAATGAATTTCGGCTATGGCCTGAAATTTCAAAAAAAATTTCAATCAAAAATAATTGCTTATCGGACTAATATGAAATATTTCACTATTTCAAAATAACCCTAATATCATTCATTGTTGTAAGCTTTTTTAATTATACAAAATAACAATTATTTTTTCATTTGACCTTTAATATATGATAATTGAAACGAATTGTTTTAGACAGTTATAAAAATCTCAACAAAAGAATTTCGGGGTTTTGACACACAAATCAATTAAAACACTCATTTTCATAATCATATCACCCACAAACAAATGGATTTGCCGAGAAATATAATTGCACGATAATAACTAAGATAAAAGTGATTCACACGATAAACGAAGAAGAACGTTGCCAATCATTATTATTGACACTTTTGAAATTTTTATAAATATAAACTGTTATATAAAAATAAATTGATTTTATAGGGGTCTACCATTGACTCAGTGTAAAATTTAAGTCTCTTAACAATAGAGCAAACAACAAACAACTCTTTCGAATAATTATTTGTTGCAAGTTATTTCTCTTATCTTTAGCCCGCCAAATTTTTTCGAGCTTATACCAGCACGTAATTGTCCGTAAACGCACTCACTCCCGTTGTTGAGACTGCCGGTAACTGATATACTCCATACAGAATCGGCCTCAAACTTGAGGTTTTACCAAGAATAGATTTGTACAATCGACAAGGCCACCCGATACACGGCAACCCGTCTTAAACGTAATTATAATTGAGTGTTTTCTATGAAATACTTTAGAGTTCATAATCCAAAATTTATAAATTTTTAATGAAATTCACTTAATATTTCAATTAGTTTATGAAAATTATAATTAAATTCATATTTTAAGCTAAATAAAATAAATATTCTCAACTTTATTATAATGAAATGATTCTTTAATTTTTTTCTGGAGTAAAAATCTTTATATTAGTGTTTACATGGATAACTATATTATAACTTGCGATTAATTTACCAAATATAACATAAAAATTTATTTAACAGCCATTAAAAATAAGTTTACATAAAATTGATAAAATAAGATTTCTTAATTCATGGAATAATATTAAGTAAAGTATAATTGAGTAATACTGCATGTTTTGTTTATTCATAATTGTTTATGTAAGGAGACCTCAAGATAATATGTTCCCTTATGCTTAAGTTTACGTGAAATCTACGTGAAAATTAATGATTTTAGCAATTAAATTATTTAAGCTACAATATAAAATTCCATTTATACCCAAAATTTGTCATTTATACAAAAATTGTGCAATAAAATTCTTAATCTTTTAAATAAATAATAATATTGCAATTTATTCTTCATAAACTTAAGCTAAATTTGTCTATTTTGAAATTATTACATATAGGTAATGAAAGTTTCAGTTAAGTAATAATAATAATAATAATAATAATAGTTTATTGATCAAAGAACTTGTCTTATCAATACAAATTTGAATAATATATATTTATATTTCGTACAAATTTTTTAAAAACATTTTCATTTCTTATAAAATTAGGCAAAGAATTAAAAATTTTTACACTTCTATTAAAAAAACATTTTTCTTGAATACTTAATCGAATTTTCGGTATTTTACAAAAAGTACCATGTCTACTATTTTCATAAAATTCAATAAAATCAAACCATTCATTTGGAAGAGAATTATCTCTACACTTCAACTTAAAAATTATTTTCAACAATTTCACATCTCTTCTATGACTTAATGTATGCAATTTTAACACTTTCAGTCTTTCACTATATTTCAAATTTGTAACATTCATTTTAAGACATATACATTTAGTTATTTCTCTCTGAACCTTTTCTATTTTATCTGATTGAGACATAGTCAACATGAAGCATAAATTACTGTATTCTAAAATAGGAAGGATATAAGTCTTATATAATTTTAAAAATGTTAAACCATTAACTCTTTTGCAAAGTAGGTATAACAATCATTGTATTTTGTTTAAAAATGCTGAATTTATTTTTAATTATCTTATATCAAATAATTTATTCCTATTATATTAAAAATAATTATCCTATAGTATAATAATTCTAAACTTAGAATTTTTGTAGCTGGTTTTTTTCTCAGTTAAATACTCGTTTATGAGTATAAGAAAAATCAAAATATGAATTTATCTTTCAAAATATAAACTCTAAACGCATCACGAAATTTAATTTTGTTTGAATTAATTTGAAATAAGTTAATTTAAAATTTAAACTTTAACAAAAATAATTTGTTTTTTAAAATAATAACTTAATGATTTATAAGGGATGATACAAAACGAAAGTTTGAATTCTAAGGGAGGTCAGGGGTTAATTGCAAACAAACAAATACGAACAAGTTTTATAGTCAAAGTGCGTACATTATTGGAAGGAGAAAGATAATCAAAATGTTTATCAGAAATCGTAAAATATTGTCACTGCAAAATATTATTTATAGAAATTATTGAAATATTTAGTAAACTATTTATTTGTCTAAGATAAAAATATTTTTTTCGCTGTTCTTCATTTTATTGGGGTAAATCATGAGATTTGTAAGTTCATTTGGGAGAGTCATATAGTGGTGTCATATTTCAAACAGACTAACAATTAGGAAGGAGAAGGATTTGAAAGTACAATTTCAAACGAACGTTCTTTTTGAATCAGGTCTAGCTATTTAGAAAATTAATTTAATATTAAATTAATGTGAATTTGTTTATCTATAATACATTTATTTTACTTAAAACAATACATTAGAAAAAATAGATACATTAACTTAATATATTCAGTATTTAACACAATAAAATATAACATTCACAGAATTTACATCTTATTAATAAAATTTTAAATGTGTAAATCAAATTTGGAGACTCATGTAAAATTCAATTTGCAATTACAGTCTGACCTCTATTTTGGCAACCTCGATTTAGGCAATCCCCGATATAGGCAGCGGTTTTCTCAAGCACCGACTGTTCCTATGGGATTCTAATGTTAAATGACCTCGATTTAAGCAACCTCTATTTAGGCAATACCTCGATTTAGGCACTAGATTAAAACTGAAATCAAAACTTCGAATAGTTTATTGAATGTTAGAAATGGCTAATTTAATTACAAGTAAAGTTACTATGCCTATTAATATTGCTTTTTAATATAGTATTTAAATCTCACTAAAATTATTTCATATTCAATATTTAGTAATTTTATTTATGGTTTTGATCGAAAAATAAACAAAATCTGAAATCATTAATATACTCATTCATGTATAACCTATATCCATATACTGTTACAAATTATTAAATAATTAAAATTTGCATTTCGAATAATTACCTCGATTTAGGCAGCCCATTTTGGCTGCACCAAGCAGTTGCCTAAATCGAGGTCAGACTACAATACTATATTCCAAATATTCGAATATCGCGTCAAAGGTCCTGCAGAGGGATATCATGTGTCAAAATATTCTGTAACATTCAAATGTCATAACCTGTGATAGACAAAAGTTTCGGATAACTAGATACGGGAGGTACACTGGCAAGTCTACATACAAATGTAGTATAAAAAGTTCAGGTTTACATCTCTTATATTTTCAGGGTATTCACAGACATATTATACGAGTAAATACACGAGTAATAAATAATTTCTAATTTTATCAATAAAAGAAATATAATGTTTAACTTTTAATAATCATTTGAATCAATTAATTTCTAATTTTATTAATTAAAGTGCTGAATATAAAAGTGACAAAGCGATGAAAATATATAATAAAAATATTATAAAAGAACTAGATTAACAGAAGAACACATTGAAATGTATCTGATGTGTCAATTTAATAAAAATTTCAATTAATTTCACTGAATATTTCTATTTCTTATACAATATTGAAAAAGTGTCTGAACCGAATATTTCATACTACTGGGCTCTGCCGGAGTATCGCCCATCTCTACTTATAGGTGACTAATGTCACCATGGTCATTTACCCGACTATATTTTAAATAATATAACTTGGTTAGCTTCTTAATCAAATATTTGTGTTTATAATTATCACGGTAGTCTAAAGGCCGGCTTTGACAGTTTGCTCTTAATCATTGTCAATGGGTTAAGCATATTGAATGGTGAAAAAATTCAATTTAGGTAATGAGTCGATTTGAAAACACTAAAATGGGATTTGTTTATTAAAAACATAATTGATGTTTTTTGAATTCACCATCTCATTGTTTCGGAACAATCAAGGTGTCATGGCGTCGCTTTGGACTACCCTGATAATTATTTTTATAATTATATTAAATATTCTTACAAATAGAATTAACAAAAACCTCAATTAACCAGTCGTTGTTTGAAACCAATTCAATGTCAGACTTATAGGCCAAATCAGGATTCGATGAAAAGTATTGCAGCACTGATTTTCGGATATCATTAATCACATTAGACTTCGGAATAGACTCTACGCTAGAAATTATTAAAATTATAAACTTTATAATTAAAGACTTCATTTACAAATAGTTTAATTAGTTTAATAATTTTCCCCTTCATAGACTTTTGAAATAGAAATTTTTAATTTAATTAAACATATTTGTGATTTGAAGAACATATTTGCACATTTGCTACACATCATCAGTTTTAACAATTAAGTATACATTGATTTGAATTTTCAAATATTTTAATATTTGTTTAAT
>JAUJYR010000034.1:0-14697 GCA_033995805.1 Hermannia gibba
CCCTTCATATTTAAGGGGTTATTGACTAAAAACTATTCATATTCCCGACTATTAGTATTACAGTTGATTTTTTGTTCAACTGAAGAAATATGATTTTCAGTGAATGCTTAACAAACAAACAATAGACTATTATATTGTTGAAAAAGTTAGAAAATATAAAAAGCTTTCATTCATTATTCAATCTATGAAAATCTCTTTTCTAAACAAAGTCATAGCTGAACAATCTTCAGCATAGCATGTTTTCATTGATGCCTCGAAAGACTCTTCCCAGTGATACACAAGACTATTAAACATAAAGCATAATATCGGTTAAAATTAGATCGTGTTATACTCTCATATCTCTTAATGATTAAACTTTGTTTTTCAACTCATAGACAAACTTATATCTAAAAATATAAGTTGAATAATAAACCTATTTGTTAGACAATGTAATGTATATTTCTTTTACGATTCATTTGAAAAGTCCGAACATTATCACGCATTCATATAATAAAGTGATATTTGGAAAGCAGTATCAATCAAACCTTTCTCTATTGTTATATATACTAAATATAATGCTTTTGAGCATATATTATATATAATACTTGTGTAATTTAATGTTTAGGATTACAATCAGCGTAGAATTGCAAAATTGGTATCATATGTTTTTGTTTGATTCGATCTCACAATTTATTTTATTGGATATAATTTTTATTACTTTCTCATTAGTATTCATCTAATGTCCAAATATTTTATATCACGCAACAATTCTATGCACAACTGTTTTTGTAATCAAAGTTTTAAGTTTACTCAGATTCATACAAATTCATATGATAGATATGTTCAAAACATTAAATGCATATTTCATGATCATTTGATGATCGTTAACAACATAGATAAGTACGTGTTCTACTTGTTCACGACTGTTAACACGTACATAACATCATATCAATGCTATAGTCATATATTCTTCTATATTCTTGATATACCTCTGAACCAATTGTGTCTGTCATCTGCCAATCAGGTGTCACATTTGCAGGTGTTGTGTATCCCATACCCGATGATCCGAGTTATTGCAAAATAATAATTGAACCGAATCGGTAGGTATGGATCCATGATTTTCATTTACAGCACAACAAATGTATTGAAGCATATGCTCTTTCATAATATAATACTCATGAATAATATGATTCGCTTTAAGTTGTAATTTATTTTATTGTTTGCAACTTATGTGAGGTGTTTTTGCATTAAAAAATATATCGGACTCACAAAAGCTACTGTTTCTAGGAATCAAACTATCAATGATTACTATTTAGTTCTGTGTCAATATGTTTGACTCTGGATATAACTTCCCCAATGGTGTTCAGGGAATTCATATTCAAATGCATATTAATCTTTTAAATATTTTATTAACTTTTGCTTCCCTCAAATTGAGTTCCTTATAAAATTTATTCAATTTTAACCACCACAATTTTAAAATATTAGAATATGTGAAAAAAAAATATTTATAGCTACTGTCAGAAGCAGAAAATTTTTAATATCATTGATTAAGTACTGGTATTTAGTTTGAAAGATAGAAAAATATGTAATTATGCTATGAATATTGCATAACAAATATTGTTCACGCGAGTCTATTAAAATACAGACCCGTTTCTAACGATTATTACCTAAAATCATAATAATAGTTATGTAGTAATTACACAATTCTTTTCTCAGTTCTAAATAAAAAAATTGCAGTCAATAAAAAACAAAATACTTGTGTTTCCAAGAATTTATAGCTATTTTATTTTTGTCAGATATGATCAGTCACACGAACAATAAGTTCCAAAACTCCTAACAATACAGAAATTGGTTTTGTGTATAATGTTGTATCTTTGTCATAGTTTCTCATCAAATATTGTCCGCTACTTTAATATTCAGGATATTAACCCTTATCATGCATTGATTCCGGAAATAAAGTTCATCTTCAAACTATAAAATATTTTATATTTTTATAGCCCATTATTCTACCCGTTCTTATTACTATATTTCTAGAGTGAAGATAACAAGCAATATATTGAATGTGTATTTTAAACAATATACGTCACCCATGCAGAGGCCCTTTAAAACATAATGTTCTATTTGATAATATAATACATTTTTAGTAAAGTAGAACTCTTTGTCAGGGATCAGAATTGCAGCACCACTTGATGCTACATTTCCGGACCCGTGTGTGTCGTGCTTTCAGATCCAGTCTCTGACTCTCTGCGAACTCACAGCCAGTGATTTATTGATGTAGTGGTGACTGGGATTCATTGCACTGATTTCATCTCGACTGCTCTCAGGCACAAATGCATGCTAACACACAAACTAATATGCAGTCAATAATCAACAATCGAGACCACCGGTGATGCATTTATAAAGGGTTATCAACTCCTCAGCTCAGGCCTAAGTGATAATGAATGCCAGTAAATAACGTATTAACACATTCACCTACTCTTCAATCTGGTTAAAGCACACATCAGTTAAGAGATGCTGTAATGCGATGTCTAACTGTATGAATGAGGTTTATTTTACTGTTGAGTAAATATTGAATAAGGAAAGTTGACATTAAAGAATTGGTTCTATTTTAATAGCATGGGAAAACATCATTTGTATGCAACAATATTAGAAGTAAAAGTCAATTAGTCTCGAGTTATTTTAATCACCAGAAAAGTTTGAAATGAGTAACATTTTTCTCTAACTCTCTCTAAAACTAAAACTGAATGCATTTCTACTATTGTAACTAATTCTGCGAAACTTTAAACTTATGATATAACAAATGCGGTGATTTGGCTTTTAAGCCTAACTGTCATATCTGAACAACAGGGGAATACTTTGTGCTTAAATACTTCTACCATAATATTCTTAGTGGTTAACTGTAAAATGTTCAGTGCTCAGTAAAAAAATTGATAAATAAATATAATAAGGGGCTATTATAAGAGAAAGCTAAACAATGTTTTTAATGAATGATACTGTCCTCCAAATTTTCCGGTATATACAGTACTTTTTAAAGTTAATGTATTTATTTAATGACAAGTTATCTATTTATTTCTTGTTCTATTAGTTTCGTATATATTTATTTATATATATAAACATCAATATTTTATCTATATAAATTGAAATCATTCATTTGTATTATATGCATTATAGATCAATATTACATAATACAATCAAATCAAAATAGCTTTTATATAATGAAAAATTTAAGGGAAAGACTATTTTATCATTTTTTGTCTAAAGTATACAGTTAGTCATGTGAAGCATTACATGTTAAGCATATATTCAAATCGAATGAATCTCTGTCTGTAATATAATAAAATACATAATCCATCAAAAAGAAGAGACACACGATTTTAAAGTTGGCCAATACATTAGCATATATGTAATTATTTTCTTTTGAATTATTGAGGGTTGTTGAAAGGGAGTTATATAATACAATATTGCACAATATAGAGCACCTATCGTATGCACCTTCACATTTTGAGGCACACGACCATCTCAACATATATGAATAGTAACATTGATTTTAGTGGTCCACTCAGCCATTTCTGCTAATTTTTTCAAATGCTATTTCTTTTTTATATACATATGAATTGAACAATTTTCAGTCCTTTTGCATATAGTGTATATCCGGCCGCAATCAGTCTTGTATTGTTATTTTCGAGCACTAGTACTGAGTATAAGCTTCCGACTGGTAGGAAATGATACATACTATACTACTGTGTAAAAAATATAAATTATTCTTTGCATTGACGTAATACTAGATTTCCGTTTAAATGTCACCAAAAAAAGAATATTGAATTGAAAAATTGTTTCAAATTCAGAGAGAATGTTCTCACGAAATTTTGACACACGTAAGCATATTGAAAAGGCTATTGTTTGTCAAAATTAATATGTGAATTTAACTAGGCTCTTTGTCAACTGATTTTCAATGGATTTAAAACGTTTGACTAAAAAATATTTATTTATAAAACAAGTTGATTATGAGTTTGAATGTTGTTTGCTTTGTGTTGAAACGAAAACTAATCAGTACATGTTAATTTTTATTTATTCAATTTTAATTACAGCATTTCAATATAATGCTGCTTCATCAAAATATAAATTGACCCTTAAAATTCTCAAATTTCTAATTTAAGCTATTTCAAAAATACACAACTTCAAAGAAATGTCAGCATGAAAAATATTAATTATTCTTTGTAAAATGCAAAACTTTTGCATTTGGTATTATTAGATTTTTTTTAACCCTTTGATCACATCAAAGTTTTAAAACATGTTGAAATGAAAGGCTTCAAAAACTTTTCACATAGTGTTAGTAGAAGTCATTCACTAAACTTTAATTCAGACATTGAACACAATAAATAGAAGGAAGGGTTGATTCGAGTGCTTTTGTTGCGAATGCAAATTCAAGTATTAGAAATTCCACTCGTGTTTCACTTAAAATTTTTTAATCTATTTTCATTTCATAGATGTGTTTTTTAAATGTTTTTGTTTTCTACAGTGTTCACACATAATCCATTTATATGGTTTGCCCCTACAGTATATATTAGTTAACAATTAGGCTGACAGTTCTCACTACAGTTGATGTGCTACACAAATTGCATCGTAAGAAAGCATGTAAAACATGTTAACTAATGTTTCATAGTATAGTAATTCCTACATGTTATTGTCTCTCATGGTTTTTTATCTCATTTATTTAGTTAATCAACGAGAAAGTTAATTATTATTTAAGACTAATTCTCTCATGCTTGATTTTAGCACTTTAATTGATAAATTAAAATATTATGCAAATGTACTGCTAGCCCACTTTTGTTAAGTGATATCACCTTACATCATATTGGTTGATTGTATTTATAAGCAATAATCGAAATCAATATGAATATCAATTATAATATATGAGTGGTGAATATGAAATTTAATTAAATAATTGCTTTAAATGGATAGTTTTTGAGTCATAACAGCTCATTTTGGTTTTTAGACAGAGAGCAAAGTGAGGATAAGTTATAACGTTTTGGTTCAAAGTTTGTATTACTCTTCTCTCTATTTGTACAGTACATGATTTCCTGGTCTGACAGAGATTGATGAATGGCATAGAATTTCTTAATGTCCTCCACAGCTTATTTATGTAAAGTATGTGTTGCGTTAATTTGAAATTTGTTTTTTGTTATTTGTAACGCCATATGTTTTAAGCAAAATAAAATCTTTAGTGGAGAACAATCTAACAGGAAATCTCTTGGATTTCAATTCAAATGATGGAATTTTATTTATTCATTGATTTAATATTATTGTTAGATTAGAAAAGAATGTTTAGATTAGATTTTGAATAGAATTAATTGAAAGAATGCTAGAGATTGAATAGAAATGGATTTATTTGAGGAACCATTGGTTGTCAGATTCGAGAATGAATTGACGATCACTAAAGCGATGGGACGCAGGCATTGATGCAAACGAGAGAGAAAACTAACAGATTAATGAAGAAGGAGACCAAACATGAGATGATGCCTTACTCTATCAAATCAAAGCCTATCTCGATATCACAATAATGTTGGAAGAGATGATAAATGATGTTATGATCGAAGTCCAATTGTAGAGGAAGTTTCAAAGTCTCAGATGAGTCTCCCATGTGGTCGTATTTCCTGATAATACAAGTTTATATTCCTATATCAAAGTCTCAAATGAGCCGTTAGACTCTCTGATCACTCCAAGTCTGCAAGACACTTTTGTGGTTTCAATCTTTACCAATTGATAACAAAAATGTTATAACTATTGATTGGATTGAAGGGAAAAAAGCAATCATAATAATAGATCTGATACTCAATGAGCCCAAAGACATACAACAATAGAAAAATTTTGATAAAATATCTTTTGCTTCCTAAAGATTTTTTAACGAACAGTTAATGATTTTGATAGTTAAGTACGAGTCGCTACAATTTTCCAATTCGGACATTATATTTATGCAGAACATATTGACTGACTTCCTATAGTTCGCCCCGAGTCCTAAAAACTAACGATGCATTTTTCGCTGAGAACATCTAAAAGTACTTTGAAAAACCATATGAAGTAATAATGCCGGGGTTTTGTCAATTTGATGCTATAGAATGATATGAAAAAATTCAATGCTTTAAATGGTTTCTTTATAAAAAACGTGACACTCACACCATTTATTTAAAAGCACAGGAATAGTGGCTGTTAATGTCAAATAGTTTAAAATTCAGTCTACAAGAGTACCCTTCAAAATGTTACACAAATGACAATTTTTTAAACCCGAAAGTGACCCCAACCTCTTTTCACTGAAATAGCTTCCAGCAGTTATACTGCAATTTATGATATGGAAAATGAGATTATTTATTGTGATTTTTTATTTGAATTTTGAATTACACTTTTTTATTCGTTTCTCCTTCAGTAAAATCCTTTCTCGAAAGTCATTTTCGATTCCTCCCACTTAACTATTTTTGAATTTTATTAGATTATAAGATTTAAAAGCAATTTTATTTTAAACTATCATTGAATCAAAGTTAATGCATTGAATTTTATACGGAAAAAGTTTTTATTTATAATTATTGTAAATATTTAGTTAACATATACAAAATTTATTACTTCATTTACAAATATTGCTGTCAAGTTATTTATTAATTAAATAATAGCATCGATAAATATCTCGACTGCTATGAAAAATGTGATTAATATTTACATTTAAGTTTACGATTAGTATTCATTAATCAGTTTGATATATTTACATAAACCATTGTACAGTAAAACCTATTACTAAAAAATGTCATCCCGCTGGTCATATTATACTCATTCAAATTATTTAAATAAACCTATAATATTACCTTGGTGCTAAGATAGTGTTCAAAATACAATGGACTTCCTTATACATGAAGCATATTGGGTTGATTTTTTATAACGAGGTTTTACTTTAGTAATTAGATGTCAATTAGATTTTTGGTTATTTAAAGCGTGCATCTTGATTATTAAATACAAAATAATACTGTAAATGTTTGAAATCTGGACATTTGATAAGCTTATCATTAATGAGATATAATTGTACTGATTCATATAAAAGATTCAATGTAGAAAATAAATGATTAGACTTGAAAATGTTACTTATAAATATTGTGATATTTAATATGCAAAATTTTTGATCCAAAATTCTACATAAAATAGAAATGTTTTATTTACGACACTGTAATATTTTAATAGCATAAAGAGTGGCTTCAAATTTTTAGATTAAGAAAAATGATTGTATAGTACACAATATATTAATATAAAGAACTTTGTATATGACATGAAAATGTTATTAATATGTGTTTCTGAATATATTTTTCTATAAATATGAAAGACATTGTGGTGGAGAGAAAAGTTACAAATTTTAAAAAATGTATTCGACTTACTTTGCATTAAATTATACTTTATAATGATTATACACATTTGAGTATTAACACAAAAATACTTGAGTTTTGAAAAAAAGTTGAGACTACTGTTGCTCTCAATCAATATGTCATATCATCTCCACATCACTTAAAATACTGTATGACTTCTTGTAAAATATATGGCATTGCGATACCCGTCAGGCGAGTTATCAGTGAGATTTGGTTGGTCTCTATCTGTATCAAATATAATAAAAAGGAAATAAATATGTGTTACCTCGTGTCAAAATTTGAAAAAAATACATTTTTAAATTGCAGATATGATCTCAATTTTATTTTATATGTAGCGGCTATAATAGCGGCCACTCTTGATGTTTAGGGTTCGTGAACAGAATATTCTAGTTTTAATATATAGAGTCAGGTCAGTCAAGTGAGCTTATAGTGGAAAATAGTGAATATATATTAGATATAGATTATTCTGAATAAATCTAAAAAGCAAATACAGAATATGAAATTGTTGAACAAAAAGTTGTGAATTGATAAATGCATTTGATAAAAGTGGTCAAAAGATTTTTAAAATTCTCAGTTAATTTAGTAAACGTCTTCTTTTTTGAAAGCTCTCAAGAGTAGTGTTTGCGGTATTGAATTAAATTCAAATGCCCTTAAAGTGTGTGTCTGTTTGAAAATGAAGGAATAGTTTAGGAAATGTAGATTTCAATTTTTGAATACTATCAAACAGTATTATGGGTTAAAAGTAGATCTATATTTGAAAGTGGGCTTAAAGTGAGGATATGTGTATTGTATATGTGCTCCACAAATATAATGCAATATTAAACTCACTTTTAGGATTCGTGCTGTGATAAAATCTTTGCTGATTCTCCTGAGGTCTGCACCAATTTCCCGAACGATTTCATTTGTAAAACTACTGTTTTTCGATAGCGATGAACTGACTATATCTGGTAAAGGATGACAACTGTTTTCGTATCTGTTATCAGATATTTCCATCTCATCATTAGATGATGACTCTGTTGGTGATATCAAATCATCTAAAAAGCAAATTTCATTTTTAGACAAAACTAATTCTTCCATATCAAATTAATCGTGTTAAAATCAAATTATTTAAATGATTTAGTAATAAATGATTGAATAGTGTGAGTAATTTGAATATTTAACCTTAAAATATATATAAGATTGATTCCAAACTTAAAAGCTTTATTAATTTAATTCAAAAAGTTTTGGTCTTAAGTCAGTGCAGTATTATATATTCATATAATCATCCTTTTATACTTTTGTATCAGTGACAGAAATTTTAGATCTGATCCAAACTTTAATAGTTAAACAATATTTATAGGGCTTATAATTCTCATTTAGTATTGAATCTATATATTTAAGTCAATAATGCATTTGATAATAAAAGGATCCTTAATTTCGATAAGACTATTATGCATAAAGTTGGATACAATCTCATGTAATTTCCATTCAAAATACTTTTTTCCATCATTAAGAAAGCTTTGCTGTGCATCGAGTAGAGCATGCAGTGAAGTAAAGTTTCAAGGCTTACGGCGACTGCTATGGCATCAAATACTTAACAAAGTTTTTTATCAGTATTTAATTTTAATCTTATAAGAAATATTATAATGAAAAGATAATAAAAAATGTGTTGTTTGTTCGATAATACTCATAGATATATTATAATTACATTCTTTTAGTATTATGTAAAGTCTTCATAAGAATTAATACAAATTATTTTTCAAAGAGTTCAATTGGTTACTTCAAAGTTTTTATATTTAAATCACAACTTAGAAAAACTGTTTCTATTAAACTAATTTAATTTGATCAGATAAATTAAACAAAATTTATTGTTTATCATTGAAACTTTTGCCTAAACTTAAAGGCTAAACGACAAAATTAGCCATGATTAATTTAAATATACTTTTAATGCAATAAACTAATACAATTTGAATAACTAAAAGACTTACTAGAATGTGATGTATTTGTGAGTAGAAATTGAGTTCTATATCCTCTTATGCAACCACAATCACACGGTGGATGTCCAATGATATGATCGTCAATTTCTTCAAATGACAATGTCGTGGATGCGGATGATGTCGATGAGTGGCCAGAACTGGTTGAAGACATGTTCGGTGATTGTAATGAGTGATTTCTGTTCCTATTTTGATATTTTTTAACTCTTGGTATTGGAATCGGTGAGCTTTGAACTCTTCTAATCTTCGACACATCACTGACTGAGATGTGTTGGTCATCTTCTTCTTCTATTAACTCAATTTCATCATTAGTTTCATAATAGACTTGTTGTTCAAGATCTTCAATATCTTGATTTGTAAATGAATTTGAAAAAGATTGATAACCGCTATCAAAGCTAAATAAATTCATTTGAGTTTTCCATGTAATGAATAATTGATTCTCTTGTGATTCATCATTATATGCAAGCGACCAAACTCTAGTCATTTTAGTTTAAGATCTCTTAATTCAAAAGATATTATTAAATATTAAATAATTTGATAAAACTAGAAATGTATTGATAAATATCGAGCACTCTATGCGTGTTGTAAGCAAACTGTTGAACCGAACTCAACACACGTTCATTTTATGGTAAATGTGAAGCACACACTAGTGGTGTGCGCGTGTTTGTGACATCATCAATGCGAGACACCAGAGAACCAACTGAATCAAACTCTAGTGATATAATATCACTGATATTGTATTTTTCAACAATAAGCCAAAAAGACACATATTAACAGTTAAAAAGTTCTAGTTAACTTTTTTATTGGTTAAGTAAACTGTTTACAGTTACTGTTTACTTAGTTTCTCTATAAATATTATTCTGGTGAAATTATAAATTAGTAACCTAAACTACTTCAATACTCTTCTATTTTAAAGATTTATATTAAATTAAACTGCTAATGTGTAAGTTTCATTTTTTGTATAAAAACTTGGATAACTAGCTTTGAAGCTAACATTAATAAAATCACTTTGAATCTAATTTTGCAATTTAAAAAAATAAATGATCGGAAGTAATGAACATTTCATAAACTCAATCCCCAAACCATTAGTTTATGACTTCAATTATATAGAATTATTATTACAATAATTGCACATAAAAATCAAAATTATAAAAGTTATTATCTTAAGAACATTCTTACAGCCACAACAGTTGAATGGAAATATAAATATTAATATAATTGTTTGATTTACATAAATGTATAGCTTTTATGCCTGATTATCTCATAAAAGCTGTCAAATAAATAATATATACCTAAAGTTTATTAAAATAAATTGAAAGCTTAATCTTGTGTGAATAATATAGTTTTATATCTCACACGTATTGTAAGGGCTATGTATGTAATCTCTTAATTTTTTATGTCAATAGACATCTCTATAAATATGTATTGAAATATAACTTGACTTCATTTAATCAAAGAAATTACTTATAAATCTAAACAAAGTCTAATCGAAGCCAGAATTTAAGTGCTAAATATTTTGTACAAATATTGGTGAAACTTGCAAATAATGTAAACTTATTATTGAAATGCTTTCTGTGAGAGCTTAACAATCAATGAAAATTAGTGAGAAAGTCATAATTCAAGATTATGGACAAATTCTTGCCCAGTCGTCCAGATTTGTCAGTTTGTGCTTTCAATACCAAAAGAACTCTGGTTTGTAGTAATCATTATATTAACAATTTATTTCAGCCAAAATTGTCAGCATATCAGCACTGATACAAGGGTTAGGACAAAAACTGCTTCTATTTCGGAAATTATCGTAATGTCCGTTAAGGATCAAACACAAACACTAAAGTACAGCATTCCCTTTCGCTGAGTCGACACAATTCTCGTTATTACATATCGGATATTGTCGTACATAATGGTTATAATTATTAATTGGTTCAATCATATGAGCTTTTTTTCCATAACATTTCAATCTTCATCAGATCAGACTTTGAAATCAAAACAAATACTTTTAGTTAAAGTGATTGTTTCTTGTAGTCATAATCATGAATACTTTTCATTTGCAACACTGAAACAATCATATATTTTCCTGTGAGATAATCTGATATTGAACATCTTGGATCAATTGCTTTATGTGCTCAATATTTACTCTTCAGACAAATCAGATAAGTTGTTTGGATTAATTATATGTCCATATGATTGCAACAATTGTGTAATAGTTGTATTGATTGTTATTCATGGAGTCAAATTGGAAATAAAAATTATATAAAAAGCCATTCTATTACTAATACTTTAGAATAGTTGTTATTAAATTGAGAAAAAAGAGTCATTGAATAAGTGAATGAGAGTGTGATTTATTCTTTATTGCGTTATTAATGGCTATTTTGAAAAGAATAGAGTAACACTTTATGAGTCAGAAAAATATAGTTATTAGCATCAGAAAGTGAGAGCAAATATTCAAATATGCCATTATAATCATTGTCAGAAGGTCTTAATGTTCTTTGCATTGGTTAATAGTGAGTTCAGTGCGATTGACACTCAAATGACTGATTTTAACTGCACATTCGTATAATGTGTTTGGATTGCCATCCGCTCTATTGCATGTATCTGTTAACTGTTTATTGCATTACTCCATCTCAACCCCCTTTATTTACTGCCCTAAAAATCTAACTTTTGTGACTTTGCAAACTCTCCACTGTATTATAGTTGAGATTCGAAATATCGTCTCTGCATAATTGCACTGTTATGGACAGTAGACCATTATGCCGGCCATTTACCGATCCAGTCGTGTCCAATTGCTTCCCATTCATTTCAGCTGACATTTCAACATTACCGCATTTCTTGTCTCTGACCTATCAAACATATTATTGAACATAAACCCAAAATCTATTAACTATTCAGGGATTGTTGGGATTCACCATTCATTTTATATACATTCACTCCCAAAGTGGAAAAACTTTTGTTCTTATATATTTCATATACCCGGATATCCCTGGATTGCTTCCCATAGCAATACTGTAAATCACATAACAATATAAGTTTTTGCCATTTAATGTAAGTTATGTGAAGATTGCATACGTTCAACCAGAGAAGTACTGCAATGACGCGTGTCTTTCTTTCAAACCTTTATTTATATATAGATTTACAAAATGTACACAATCTATGCATCTATAGAAACATTTTGCTAATCCTGAATAAAAGTAATCAAAAAAATTTCTTGTTCTCAACTTTTTGTTTGCAAAACTATCATTCGAAAGTCGAATATATAAGAATTTATCACAAAAATGCGTGACATGAGTACAAAATTTGTGACTTTAAAGATTTCTCGAATTATGACCAATAAAAAAATATAATACAATTTAACACAGCTGAAGGTGTAGAAACATGTCATTTCTCCCCTCAAAACTTAATCCAATTCGTTATGAGATAGCATTTGTTATAAATTGAATCCTTTGCAAATCAATATTAGTGTCATCTTTTAAGTAAGAAAAATGTTATCAAATATTTTATGCATTTTTATATTTTTTATTCAAATAAATATCAATGCATAACAAATGGGTCAATTGGTTGAAACTAACTTTGCTTAATGTGTTGCGAGAAAGTCGAGAAAGTCTGGTCCAGCAGTGGTTCGGCGGTGATGTTAACAGTACATTATCTTACAAACATAGAAAGTGTCAGCGATAGTCAGCAATACTTATTTATTGAGTGCGTCCCACTCAGGGGAAATATCACAATGTATGCTTGGAGAGAAAGCTCTCAATGTCATCGTATTTTGTCGAAAAGTGATCGTTTTGTCTCGTTAACCCCCATACACTATTGTGCAAATAGGGCAAAATTGCTAGTCATATCAAATGAATGAGATGGCAAAAGTGCACAAGTATTAGATACAAATGAACTGATAAGGCTATAAAAAGTAGGGAATCAATCGGTGCATACGTGCGATTCACTATTATTTTATATATCAAAATATACTTGTGTTGCACTTGAAGTAATCGTAATTTTGTTCTTCAATCTCAATCCAAACTAAGCCCTATTTTCCTTCTAATTTCATTATTCAGCATAAATTTTAGTTATGACCGCTACTCATCCGTCCATCACTGGCAAGAATTGTCTTTTTTATTACTTTTCATTTAGATTAGACTTCTATTTAAGTTTTATATACTTTTCTCTCTCTTTTTTATAGTCCATATAAATACAATCCAAGCAATTATTGGTTGTGTGCTTTAGCGCTAAAAAATTATATCAAGTCGAGAGAATCCAATGTGAATTTGAATTATATTTATTATTATATACATTAAAAAACATCAGCCTTTGCTTCCTAAAGTCTCTCAGCTTGACATTCGAAACATTAAAATAAAAGTTAACAAACCATAAAGAACTGCTCCCCTCAACCCTTTCATGATTGTCATAAATTTTAAAAGAAAGAATATAAATGACTAAAAGCAATTAGTTGTTGTAATCCTTTTGTATTTTACCCTATTGCTGTTCACATTAAATTTTATGTTTAGGCAATAGAGAAAAACAAAGTTTTCCAGTTACACATCAATTTGCATTCATTTTTCAATAATTTTCAATGATAGTTAGTTGGCTTAATGTAACAATAATTTTGCATCAACTGTTGCGTGAAGTAATTTTTGTAATAAATTTACATTTAGTCATATTGAACACATCTCTCGATTCCCTTAAGAATTTGTTATATGTATTATTCAACGGAATCGTAATTTGCATTCTTAAATAAATATTTTTAGGATAATTAACATATATTGTATTACAAAATTACATCATCACATCTAAGCATAAGTTTACAATAGTTTTTCAAATTATTCGATCAGAATTTTAGATACGGAAGACTGATAAGGGATATGAAAGGATAAAATGCAACAATGAATTTAGTTTTCAAAATCTGTCCAAATAAATCAAATGTTCAAGTTATGTCATCAGATAATTGGAATTTAAATTTTCTTAAGCAAAATTCCTTACGTTTAATAAATTTCGTAAACATCAACAGGAAGTGCTTTAAATAATTAAAACATGTAATTATATAAATTTGAAGAGATCTCATGAAAGTGAAAAATAATATTAAACAATCTGTATTGACTTCGATCAATAACTATTTGTTGATTTATATGAAACACGAAGAATATTCTTACCAACTGATCAAATCCACTCAACTCTAGTATGATTTGAAGTGTCTCTCCTTTTATTCTAAAAGTAATATCTAATCATATTTTCAAGCGTTGATCTTAAGTAAACAATTGGAATACAAATTGATTCAAAGGTAATCTCTATTTTTTACCGAAAAAAATTTGTATTCATTCAATTCATGAAAAATTTTTGAAAAGCATATACAACACACATTT